>PVIH01011360.1:0-69658 GCA_004025045.1 Sigmodon hispidus
AGAAAGCCTACCAACTCATGGAAACTAAACATCACTCAGCTGAACCATCTCTGGGTCAAGGAAGAAATTAAGAAAGAAATCAAAGTCTTCCTAGAATTCAATGAAAATGAATCTACAATGTATCCAAACTTGTGGGACACAATGAAAGCAGTCTTAAGAGGAAAATTCATAGCGCTAGATGCCTATATGAAAAACCTAGCGAAATCTCACACTAGAGACCTAACCACTCAGCTGAAAGCCTTGGAACAATTAGAAGCGAACTAACCTAGAAGGAGTAGATGGCAGGAAATAATCAAACTTAGAGCTGAAATCAATACAATTGAAACAAAAAGAACAATACAAAGAATCAATGAATCTAAGAATTGGTCCTTTAAGAAAGTTAAGACAGCTAAGCACTTAGTCAAACTAATCAAAAAACAGAGAGAAAGTGTTCAAATCAACAAAATCAAAATGAAAAAGGGGACATAACAACAGACCACCAGGAAATCCAGAGAATTATCAGATCATACTTTGAAAATCTATATTCCACAAAAATAAAAAACCTTGATGAAACGGACAGCTTTCTGGATAGGTACCATCTACCAAAATTAAATGAAGATCAGATTAGTTACCTAAACAGGCCTATAAACCTTAAGGAAATTGAAGCTGTCATTAAAAGCCTCCCCCAAAAATAAAAGCCCTGGTCCAGATGGTTTCAGCGCCAAATACTATCAGACATTCAAAGAGGAATTACTACCATTACTCCTCAAACTATATCACATAGTAGAAACTGATGGAATATTGCCAAATTCCTTCTATGAGGCCACAATTACCGTATACACAAGCCACTCAAAGATACAACAAAGAAGGAGAATTATAGACCAATTTCCCTCATGAATATTGATGCTAAATTTCTCAACAAAATTTTAGCCAACTGTATAAAACAATATATAAAAAATATCATCCACCATGACCAATTAGGCTTCATCCCAGAAATGCAGGACTGGTTTAACATGCAAAAAACTGTAAATGTTACCAATCTTATAATGATATTAAAGGAAAAAAACCACATGATCATATCCTTAGATGCTAAAGAAGCCTTTGTCAAAATCCAACACTCCTTTATTATTAAAGCCCTGGAGAGATCAGGAATACATGGAAAATATCTAAATATAATAAAGGTGATTTATAAGAAGCCAACAGCCAGTATCAAACTTAATGGAGAAAAACTCAAATCAATCCCACTAAAATCAGGAACTAAACACAGATGGACTCTCTCCCCTTATCTATTCAATATATTTCTCAAAGTTTTTGCTAAAGCAATAAGAGAATGAAAGGATATTAAGGGGATACAAATTGGAAAAGAAAAAGTGAAGCTATCTCTATTTGCAGATGATATGATTGTATCCATAAGCTACCAACAAAATTCTTCTAAGGAACTGCTGCGGCTAATAAACAACTTCATCAATGTAGCAGGATATAAGATTAGCTCTAAGAAATCAGTAGCCCTTCCTTACACTAAAGATAGAAGAACTGAAAAATGAATAAGGGAAACATTGCCCTTCATAATAGCTGTAAATAGTATTAAATACCTTGGAGTAACTATAACTGAAGAAGTAACAGACCTATTTGACCAAAATTTTAAATCACTAAAGAAAGAAATTGAAGAGGATATCAGAAAATAGAAAGCTCTCCCATGTTCCTGGAAAGTAGGATCAACATAGTAAAAATATTAATTCTACCAAAAGCAATCTACAGATTCAGTGCACTGCCCATCAAAATCCCAACACAATATTTTTTGGACCTTGAAAGAACAATACTCAATTTCATTTGGAATAACAGGAAAGCCAGGATGGCCAGAACAATTTTACTCAACAAAAGAACCTCAGGAGGTATCACCATTCCTTTCTTCAAGTTATACTATAGAGCTACAGTAATAAAAACACCCTGGCACTGGCATAAAAACAGACTTGTGGGTCAATGGAAAAGAACTGAGGATCCAGACATTAATCAAAAAACCTATGAACAACTGATCTTTGACAAAGAGACCCAAAATATTCAATGGAATAAAGATGGTATATTTAACAAATGGTGTTGGTATAGCTGGATGGAAGTGTGTAGAAAAATGCTAATAGATCTGAGCCTGGCACCTTTCACAAAACTCAAATCCAAGTGGATAAATGCCCTCAACTTAAAGCCAGTAAATTTAAACTTGATAGAAAAGAAAGTGGGAAATACACTTCTACGAATTGTCACAGGCAACCAATTCCTAAATATAAAACCAGTGGCACAGACACTAAGAACAACAGTCAATAAGTGGGATCTCCTGAAGCTAAGAAGCTTCTGTATAGTTAAGGACACTCTGAATAGGACAAAACAACAGCCTACAGAATGGGAAAAGATTTTCACCAACCCTACAAGTAATAGAGGACTGATCTCTAAGATATATAAAGAACTCAAGAATCTAGAGCCCAATAAATGGATAGTGGTATTTAGAATAATCCAAACTGATCCACATCTATCACCCTGCAAAAAACACAAGTCCAAGTGTATCAAAGACCTTAACATAAACCCAGTTACATTGAACTTGATAAAAAGGAAAGTGGAAAAAACGCTTGAACTCACAGGCTCTGAAGGTCACTTCTTAAATATAACACCAGTAGCACAGACACTAAGATAAGAACAACAATTAATAAATGGAACCTCATGAAACTGAGAGGCTTCTCAAAGGCAAAGGGCATGAACAATAAGACAAAACAGCAGCATACAGAATGGAAAAAGATCTTCACAGACCACATATCTGACAGAGGACTGATCTCTAAAATATATAATGATCTAAAGAAAACAGAAGTCAAAAAACCAAATACTCTAATTTAAAAATGGGGTACAGAGCTAAGTAGAAAATTCTGAACACAAGAATGTCAAAAAGCTGAAAGACAAAGAATTGTTCAACCTCCTTAGCCATCAGAGAAATGCAAATCAAAACAACTCTGAGTTACTATCTTACACCTGTCAGAATGGATAAGATCAAAAACACTGATGACAGCCTATGCTGGAGAAGAGGCAGAGCAAGAGGAACACCTCTCCATTGTTGGTGAAAATATAAACTTGTACAGCCACTTTGGAAATCAGTATGGCAGTTCCTCAGAAAACTGGGAATCTATCTATCCAATGATCCAGCAATACCACTATTAAGCATGTATCAAAGGATGTACATTTTGGGTTTTTTTTTATAAATAAAGTCATATTTTTTCTACATGTAAAAAAAAAAAAAAAAGAATCTAGAGCCCAAAACCCTGAAAAACCCAATCAAAAAATTGGGTTCAGATCTAAAAAGGGAATTCTCAGCAGAATTACAAATGATGAAAGGCACCTGAAAAAGTGCTCATCATCTTTAGCCATCAGAGAAATGCAAATCAAAACAACTTAGAGATACCACCTGACACTTGTTAGATTGGCTAAGATAAAAGACACATAGGACAGGCTATACTGGAAAGGATGCAGAGCAAGGGGAACACTCCTCCATTGTTGGTGGGAATGTATGTAGCGGGAAATCAGGAACTGTATATGTGAACGATCGCGTCATAAGACTAGAGACGAGCTGGGCGTGGTTAACTGAAAAGGATTCTGGAAGTAGACCTTCGAGGGAGGGGACCAGGACAGGAAGTCGTCATTCTCTCACGAGAGTTCCCCGACCGAGTGCGCAGTTCGCTCCAGCTGCCCGGGAGTTCGGACGTACGGCGTGGGGATGAAGAATCTTCCTTAGAAAGGCTCCGGCGCCCTGCAACCTCATTCTGTCATCTTCTCTTAAAACCGGCTCTGTTTTGTAAGCTATTTTCTCCAAATAAACCCCGTTTAAAAACATATCTCAGGGCGGGTTTTTACCGTGATAAGTGTAAGCTTGTTCAGCCACTTTAGAATGCATTATGGCGGTTTCTCAGAAAACTGAGAATCAATCTCCCCAAGGACCCAGCAATACCACTTCTGGGTGTATACCCTCAGGATGCACAGTCACGCTCCAATGGCATTAGCTCAACTATATTCATAGCAGCGTTATTTATAATAGCAAGAACCTGGAAACAACCAGGATGCCCCTCAACTGAAGAATGGATTAACAAACTGTGGTACATCTACATAATGGAGTACTACTCAGCAGTAAGAAAAAAATGATATCCTAAAATTTGCAGGCAAATTGATGGATTTGGAGAATATCCTCCTGAGCGAGGTATCACAAACCCAGAAAGATAAGTAGGGGATGTACTCACTCATTAGTGGACTCTAAACAAACCATCAAACAAACAAGAAAAAAGCAAAGCATGCCGAAGCTTCAAACCACAACCAGTGAACAGCTTGAGATCAGAAACACTTTGGACTGACTCCTTAGATCCCACTCCCCCTAGAGGAACACCTGACTCAGTCTTGAGGTTGTGGGAAGAAAACTGGATCTGCTGGATTGGAGGCTGAACTATTGGGACAGTGGTACCAAGGGACTGCCTGAAGCCTGCCCAGGGATGGAATGGGGATTTGTGGAGAAGAAAAAATGACCTGATGTGTGGGAGGGTGTAGGGACCTTGAAGAAGGATATACAATTTAGAAAGTGTGACATCTTTGTTCATAATAATAATAATAATAATAATAATAATAATAATAAACACTGATGAAAGCATGTACTGGAGGGGATATAGAGTAAGGAAAACATGCTTCCATTCCTTATAGAAATGTAAATATATATAGGTACTTTGAAATTCACTATGGTGGCTTCTCATAAAACTGGGAATCTACCTACATCACAATCCATCCATACCACTCTTTTGTGTATGCCCAAAGGATTCACATTCATATTCACAAGGACATTTGCTCAACTATGTTCATAGCATTATTACTTGTAAACGTCAGAAAATGCAAGAAACTTAGATGCCCCTTAACCAAAAATACATTAAAAAGAAAACTTATAAATTTACTCAATAGAGTGTGACTCAGTAGTTAAAAAAAATGACAGCTGTAAATTTGTAGGCAAATGAATAATACTAGAAAATAAAAACAAGAAAAACAGCAAAAAAGCATTCTGAGTGAGAAAACTCAGATCCAGGAAGACAAGCATATAAGTATTTACTCATAAGTGGAATTTAAATATAAACAAAGGATAACCAGGCTACAATATACAGCCTCAGAGAAGATAGGTATCAAGAAGGAACCTAAGAGAGACATGAATTTGTGTCACTAATTAGGGGAAATACACTTCTGAATGAAGACTTATGTTGGTAATGAAGCATATAATAAACAGAATCGTATATGTAACTAAGCATGCATGGAAAAAGTCTACTATAAATACACTAGATAACTGTGGATCAAAACTTGGTCATGACTTATGACTCATGAAATATTTATTATTTCTGTAACAGAGCCATTTGAATTGCATTTAATTTTTTCTTTCCTTCTTTCTTCTTTTCCTTCTTTCTTTTTTCCCCTTCTGAGACATATTAGGTAACAATAAGTAACAAAATTTATGATATGTGGTGGGTATAGTTAAATCTATAATTATTGTAAGATAGTATAACAAAGGTTTAGAGTAAAATTTTTGTGATCACAGACTCAAAGTAAAAGATGTAAAATTCATTTGGATCTGCAAAACATAACAAAACAACAACTATAAAAATTTAACAAAAACAAAAGTACCATTCCATGCTGGAATTAGCCATTTTTAAAAGTAAATAGTGAGGAAGACTCAAAGCTCTATAGCTTTCAGAAATATGAAAATTAGAGACAAAATGTTGCTTTAAAATAATAATGCCTCTGTCTGGGCATTACTTAACATAATTGGCAATATTTCCAGATGTGGGAATAGCTTGTGCACTTGTTATTGTAGAGTGGTGTCTGGCATTCCTGTGAATGTGAGCTGTGTTCTCACAGACACATGAAATTATCAGAATCATAAACAGTTATTCTCACTCAGGAAGTAGTTAATGAGAAGAGAAAACAAAGCTCAAAAAAACCCCATTTTGTATTCTAGTAAGTTTTTGTTTTTGTTTTGTTTTTTGTTTTTTATAAAAAGAGAAAATAAAATTTAGTTTCTCATTTCTAGCAGGGAAGATGCTGCCCAGGTCTTTGAGAAGAATATTTATGCCTGATCAGTCCTGGGAAAAGAACATGACCTTAAAGAATAGACCTATCAGGGGGCCTCCCCAGTTCTGAGAGAAGAATACATGCCCAGCTCTGGGAGATCAGGCAAGACATCAGCCCAGGTCTGGGAAAGGAAAAGATTCTCCTTTGACTAGTTCTGGGAAAAACCAGCCACCACAGGTAGAGTCCAGGTGAGGTGAGGTTCATCCAGTTGGAGTCAAAGATACTCTGGGGCAGAAAGACCCTAAACAAATAAGTAGTACATCAGCACTTTGTCTCTAAGCAATCAACTTTGTTGTAACCTTTGCCTATAAAAGTTCTATTCTTACCAAAGACAGCAGCTACTTCTTGCTCTGCTGTCACAGAATCTTGAAATATGCTCCATTCCTAGTTTGCATTGTGCTGCCAATAAACCTTGCTGTTGCATTCAGGACATCTCTGGCTACTGTACAACCTCTGTGGATCGAGCTCTGGGCATAACAGTTAGTAGCCACTGCTTTGCGTTGTATATGGTTATATTCTAACAGTGAAATGATCTGAATAAGAAAGTTTAGAGGTTTTTCATATGGTCCTAGAATTTAATTATAGCATGCAGAACTACAATGTTATTTGAAGTCATCAAGACAACTCAGTTTTTTTTTTTAAATCTTTTTACTTCAAGAGATACTATGTGTTAATATAGCATATTAAAAATAGCAAAAATTTAATTTAATCAAATTAGAAGAGAAAGTTAATATTTCCATCTATAATTTGAAATAATTTCAATGTGCGTATCATTTGCTATTAAGATTCATTTTTAAATCTGTTTACAAAGTCATATACAAACACTGGTGTGTTTGATTGCAATGCTTAGTAGAGTATGTCAATTTGAAGTACTTATTAAATAGGTGATCCAAATCTATTAATGATGTAAAAAAATACTTAAAAAAAAAAACAACAAATTAAATTTGGTATCTTTTTCAAGAACAGCACTTCTCACCTGAGTCTATTTTGAAATAAGCAAAGTCAATATGTCTAACAGTTTACTATATTATTAGGAATAAAAAGAATTTTAAATCTAATATTTCAAATGGATTTTTTTATTTTAAGAACACAACACAATCTATGTTATGCTTAAAATTTTTCTAGAGCTATAAAAATTTAAAGACTATTTTATTTATATATTTTGGGAATTACACCTTAATACAGTTTCATATTTAATATTGTTACATCCATTATTATTATTAATTAATTTCTGCTCAAATGTCATGAATATTTTATAAATATTTAGTTATAGAATTGTTTCTAAGGGAATCATTTTTGTTTGACAAAGTTGTGAGTAGCATGAAGTACTTAGAATGTTTTAAAAGTTTCACATGTTTCTCTTTACATTTTAAATACCGGTTTTATAAAGACAACACTATCCTCTGTCCCTGTGCAGAGAAATGTAGGAATCAGTGTCTAGTCCAGGTTAGGCAAGATAGACAGTTCATCCAGGTACAGCATGAATAACCACATGCCTTTATTCAGATTGCTTGCAGGATCATGTGTGACACCAAAAAATTTGAACTACTTGAAAATCAATTCTAGAGACAAGGAATGAGGCCTTTGTAAGTCAGACTCCTGCCTAGAGCAGAGTCAGATGTGAGCATATTACAGCTCCTGGGAGGCCCACCCAGAGAATTTCTCTCCAGAATTGGTTTCACCCCCAAGTGTCTGATGGCAGACTTACCAGGAGACAAACCCTAGGCTTTAGTTATGAGGGGCCTCCTCCAGCAACTTCTAAAAGAAGCGACCTCAAACAGCTGGGCCCTGCCTAAGGGGGGACTACATCATCAGACAAGAATTGAGGACTTTGAAACTCAGATTCCTGCCAAGAGCAGAGTCAGATGACAAATAGAACCCTAGCTCAGAGCAGACAGGAAACACACAAGCTATCTAGCCACAACTGACTAGGAGCAGACTAATTGTGATCCTCTTAAGTCCTGGGCAAGCGTCAGTGCAAGAATACATATAACAACATAAAGAACAAGACAACCCCAGAAGAAACTGGTGGCTCTACAATGCCAAGCCCTAAACAGAGTAATGAAGAAGAAACAGAAAGAAATCACAACAAAAACACCTTTATGAAGATTATTGAAACGTTCAGAAAGGATATAAAAATTTTGTGAAAGAAATAGAAAAAAATACAAACAAAAAATTGGAAGAGATGAACAAATCAATGAAAGAAAACAAAGGAAACCATGAAAAGGAAAACCAAAAAATGAAAGAGATAATCTAGAAACTAAAATTTGAAATAAAAGCAACAAAATAGGCACAAAATGAGGCAAAGGTAGAACTTGAATATCTGAAAAAAAGAGCTGGAACTATAAATACAAGCACAACCATCAGAATCCAAGAGATGGAAGAGAGAATCTCTAGAGTGGAGGACTCAATAACAGTAATAGATACATTAGTCAAAGAAAACACTAAAACCAAAAACACAAAATGTATAGAAAATTTGGGACACCATGAAAAGACCTAAACTGAGAATAATAGGAATACAAGAAGTAGAAGAATACCAGCTCAAAGGCACAGTTAAAGTATTCAACAAAATCACAGAAGAAAACTTTTCCAACTTAAAAAAGGAAATGTCTATAAAGATACAATAAGCTTACAGAACACCAAATAGGTTGGACACACAAGAAGTCTGCCCAACACATACTATTCAAGCCACAAAACGTACAGAACAAAAAAAAAAATTAAAGCAGACCCATCAGAATAACATCTGAATATTCAATGAAAACAATGAAAGCAAGAAGATCTTGATGAGAAGTTATAAAGACACTAAAAAAGCATGGCTGCCAACCTAGACTACTATACACAGCAAAATTATCAATCACCATAGATGGAATACACAAGATATTTCATGACAAAGTCAAATACAAAAAATACCTACACACAAATCCAGCCCTTGAGAAAGAATTAGAGGAAAAACTCCAACCTGAATATCCCAGATACACCCATGAAACCACAAAGACTCAATAAACCCACAGAAGAAAAGGCAAGATAGGAAAAACATACAAGCTATCACCAAAAATAATAGGAAATATCAATCAGTTGTCACTAATATCCCTTAATATCAATGGACTCAATTCACCTAAAAAAAAGACACACAATGGATAAAAAGAAAAAAAAAAAAAACATAAACCACCCTTCTGCTGCTTAGAAAAAACATACCTGAAAATTTAAGACTGACACAGGCTCAGAGTAAAGGGTTCAGAAAAAAAATATTCCAATCAAATGGCCCTAAGAAAAAAACTGGTATTGCCATTATAATATCTACCAAAGTAGAAGTAAAACTAAAATCATTAAAAGAGATCAAGGTGGACATTACTTATTCATCTCTGGAAACACTGATCAAGATGAGATTTCTATCCTGAATATGTATTTATACTCCTAATATAAAAGAAATACTACTAAAGCCCAAATCCCACATTAATTCTCACACCCTAATAGTAGAAGACTTCAATACTCTACTTTCAACCATGGATAAGTCAAAGAGACAGAGACTCAAAAGAAAAATATGGAGTCTAACAGAGGTTGTACTGCACATACATAAAATAGAAGCTTCCACATAAACACAAGGGAGTATATATATTTATCAGCACCACATCGAACTTTTTCTAAAACTGAACACAAAATTGGTCATAAAGTAAATATCAATAGATAGAAAAAATGGAAATAATCCCTTATATAATATCAACAAATTCAAAAATCATAGAAAACCTAAGAACTCATGGAAATTAAACATTACACAATTGAAATAACTCTGAGTCAAGGAAGAAATTAAGAAAGAAATCAAAGACTTTCTAGAATTGAACAAAAATGAATCCACCATGTACCCAAACTTGGGGGACACAATGAAATCAGGAGTGCTGTCAGCAGAGCGAGTCCCAGTAAACTCTGTAGCAGGCACAGATAAAGTCTGCCTGTCACCTTCCTACCAGTTGCTGCTGAGGGAATTTGCATGGCTACCCACCTCCACCTCAAACTGAGCCAACAGATAACGACTGGGGTCCCTGAAGGACAGACAGAGACACCACCCAGAGGTGAGGAGGGGTCAACAGGCCCAAGTACTTATATCACAGCCAGGGAGGGAGAGTTGAGCTCCCATCGGTTCCACTTCCAAATCCGTGACCAGGTGCAGTCTGCAGAGTGAGTCCCAGCACAATCTGTAGCAGACACAGATAAAGTCTGCCTGTCACCATACCCCCAGCTGCTGATGAGGGAATTTTCATGGCTACCCACCTCCACCTCCAATTGAGCGAACAGATAACGACTAGGGTCCCTGAAGGACAGATTCAGACCCCATCCAGATAGGTGACAGGAGGCATACAAGACTGAGTGCCAAACTCAACAGGAGTCACCTAATAGTGAACCACTGAAGCCATGGGCAAATGTCAGTGCAAAAACTTACATAATAATACAAACAACAACAAGGTAACTCCAAAAGAAAGAGGTGATCTTACAAATAAAAGACCTGAACTGAGCAATGAAGAGGAAACAGAAGGAAGCAACACCAAAAATTCCTTTTTGATGATCATCAAAGCTCTCAAAGAAGATATGAAAAATAGACTTAAAAAATAGAAGAAAATACAAACAAAAAATTGGAAGAGTTGAAAAAATCTATCAAAGAAACATGCCAGGAACTAAAAGCTGAAATAGAAGCAATAAAAAAGTCACAAAATGAGGCAAAGATGGAAATAGAAAATCTGAAGAATAAAAGCTGGAACCACAGATACAAGCATAACAAACAGAGTTCAAGAGATGGAAGATAGAATCTCCAAAGTGGAAGACTCAGTAGATCAAATAGATATATCAGTCAAAGAAAATAGTAAAACTAAAAAAGTCATAACTCAAAATGTTCAGGAAATATGGGACACAATGAAAAGACCTAATTTGAGAATAATAGGAATAAAAGAAGGAGAAGAATACAAGCTCAAAGGCACAGATAATGTTTTCAATAAAATCATAGAAGAAAACTTCCCTAACCTGAAGAAGGAAATGCCTATAAAGATACAAGAAGCTTACAAAAGACAAAATAGATATGACTCCCAAAAAAAGTCAGCATGCCACATTGTAATCAAGCCACAAAAGAGAAAGAACAAAGAAAAAATTTTGAGAGCTGCAAAAGAAAAGGGCCAACTCACATATAAAGGCAGACCCATCAGAAGAACTCCAGAGCATTCCATGGAAACCATGAAAGCTAGAAGGGTTTGGTGAGAAGTTATAAAGACAATAAAAGAGCATGGCTTCCAAACTAGAATACTGTACCCTGCAAAATTATCAATCACCATAGATGGAGTAAATACGGTATTTTATGACAAAGTCAGACTGAAAGAATATCTATCTACCAATCCAGCCGTACAGAGAATATTAGAGGGAAAACTACAACCTAAGGACCCCAGGTGCACCTATAAAAGCACAAACAATCAATAATTCCACAGTAGAATACCTCAGAGAAAGGAAATACAAACAAGTTACCACCAAAAGTGGCAGGAAATATGAATCAATGGTCACTAATTTCCCTTAATATCAATGGTCTCAGCTCTCCTATAAAACGTCCCACATTAGCAAGATGGATACAACAACAGAAGCCATCCTTCTGTTGCCTACAAGAAACACACCTCAACTGCAAAGACAGACCCTGGCTTAGAATAAAGGGTTGGGAAAAGATTTTCCAGTCAAATGGTCCTAAGAAACAAGTGGGGGTTGCAATCCTAATATCTAACAAAGTAGATTTTAAGCTAAAAGCAATTAAAAGGGACCAAGATGGTCACTACTTATTCATCACAGGAAAAATTGGTCAATAGGAGATTTCAATCTTGAATATTTATGCCCCTAATATAAGGGCACCTACTTATGTTAATAAAAACACTGCTAAAACTCGAATCCCACACCAATTCTTATACCCTAATAGTGGGAGACTTCAATACCCCACTTTCAGCCCTGGATAGATAAACCAGGCAGAGTCTCAACAGAGAAATAAGAAGTCTAAAAGAGGTTATGATGCAAACGGATTTAACAGATATCTACAGAAGCTTCACCACAAACGCAAAGGAATATACATATTTCTCAGCTCCTCATGGAACTTTCTCCAAAACTGACCACATAACTGGTCATAAAGCAAATATCAACAGATACAAAAAAATTGGAAATACTCCTTTGTAACATATCTGACCACCAGGGCCTAAAGTTAGAGTTCAACCACATCAAAACCAAAAAAAACCCTACCAACTCAAGGAAACTAAACATCACTCAGCTGAACCATCTCTGGGTCAAGGAAGAAATTAAGAAATAAATCAGTCTTCCTAGAATTTAATGAAAATGAATCCACAACATAGCCAAACTTGTGGAACACAATGAAAGCAGTCTTAAGAGGAAAATTCATAGCACTAGATGCCTATATGAAAAACCTAGAGAAATCCCACACTAGAGACCTAACAGCTCAGCTGAAAGCCTTAGAACAATTAGAAGCGAACTTACCTAAAAGGAGTAGATGGCAAGAAATAAGCAACCTTAGAGCTGAAATCAAAATAATTGAAACAAAAAGAGCAATATAAAGAATCAATGAATCAAAGAGTTGATTCTTTGAGAAAGTCAACGAGATAGATAAGCCCTTAGCCAAACTAATAAAAAAAAAAAGAGAGAGTGTGTTCAAATCAACAAAACCAAAAATGAAAAGTGGGACAAAACAACAGACCCCCAGGAAACAGAGAATTATCAGATCATATTTGAAAATCTGTATTCCACAAAAAAGGAAAACCTAGAAGAAATGGACAGCTTTCTGGACAGGTACCATCTACCAAAATTAAATGAAGATCAGATTAATTACCTAAACAGGCCCATAACCCTTAAGGAAAATGAAGCTGTCATTAAAAACCTCCCCAAAAATAAAAGCCTGGTCCAGATGGTTTTAGTGCCAAAATCTACCAGATATTCAAAGAAGAATTACTACTGTTATTCCTCAAATTGTTTCACACAGAAGAAACTGAAGGGATATTGCCAAATTCCTTTTATGAGGCCACAATTACCCTAATACTCAAGCCACTCAAAGACACAACAAAGAAGGATAATTACAGAACAATTTCCTTCATGAATATTGATCAGAAAATTATCAACAAAATTTTGGCAAACCCTATACAACAATGTCTAAAAGATATCATCCACCATGACCAAGTAGGCTTCATCCCAGAAATGCAGGGCTGGTTTAACATGCAAAAAAAAAAACTGTAAATGGTATCCATCATATAAACAACCTAAAGGAACAAAACCACATGATCATATCCTTAGATGAGGAAAAAGCCTTTGACAAAATCCAACACTCCTGTATGATTAAAGCCCTGGAGAGATCAGGAATATAGGGAGAATACCTAAATATAATAAAGATGATTTACAAGAAGCCGACAGCCAGTATCAAACTTAATGGAGAAAAACTCAAAACAATCCCACTAAAGTCAGGAACTAGACAAGGATGTCCTTTCTCCTTATCTATTGAATATAGTTCTCAAAGTTTTAGCTAAAGCAATAAGGGAACGAAAAGAGATTAAGGGCATACAAATTCTAAAAGAAGAAGTGAAGCTATCTCTATTTGCAGATATTATGACTGTATACATAAATGACCCACAAAATTCTTCCAAGGAACTGCTACAGCTGATAAACACCTTCAGCAATGTAGCAGGATACAAGATTAACTCAAAGAAATCAGTAGCCCTTCTATACCCTAAATATAGAAGAGCTGAAAAAGAAATAAGGGAAATCTTACCCTTCATATTAGCTGCAAATAGTATTAAATACCTTGGAGTTACAATTACCAAAGAAGTAACAGACCTATTTGACAAAAATTGTAAATCACTGAAGAATGAAATTGAAGAGGATATCAGAAAATGGAAAGCTCTCCCATGTTCCTGGATTGGTAGGATCAACATAGTAAAAATGGCAATTCTACCAAAGGCAATCTACAGATTCAATGCACTGTCCATCAAAATCCCAACACAATTTTTTTTGGATCTTGAAAGAACAATACTCAATTTCATTTGGAATAACAGGAAAACCAGGATTGCCAAAATAATTTTCCTCAACAAAAGAACCTCAGGAGGTATCACCATCCCTGACTTCAAGCTATACTATAGAGCTACAGTAATAAAAACAGCCTGGTACTGGAAGCAAAACAGACTTCTGGACCAATGGAATAGAATTGAGGATCCAGACATTAACCCAAAAACCTATGAACACCTGATCTTTGACAAAGAGGCCCAAAACATTGAATGGAAAAAAGATAGTTTATTCAACAAATGGTGTTGGCATAGCTGGATGGAAGTGTGTAGAAAAATGCAAATAGATCCGAGCCTGTCACCCTGCACAAAACTCAAATCCAAGTGAATCAAAGACCTCAACTTAAACCTAACCACTTTGAACTTGATATAAAAGAAAGTGGGAAATATACTTCTACAAATTGTCACAGGCAACCAATTCCTAAATATAACACCAGTGGCACAGACACTAAGAACAACAGTCAATAAGTGGGATCTCCTGAAGCTGGCAAGCTTCTGTAAAGCCAAGGACACTGTCATTAGGACAAAACGCCAGCCTACAGAATGGGAAAAGATTTTCACCAACCCTAGAAGTGATAGAGGACTGATCTCTAAGGTATATAAAGAGCTAAAGAATTTAGAGCCCAAAACCTTGAATAACCCTATCAAAAATGGGGTACAGATCTAAAAAGGGAATTCTCAGCAGAGGAACTACGAGTGGCTGAAAGGCACCTGAAAAAGTGCTCTTCATCTTTAGCCATCAGAGAAATGCAAATCAAAACAACTTTGAGATACCACTTAACACCTGTTAGATTGGCTAAGATAAAAGGCACAGATGACAGCCTATGTTGGAGAGGATTTGTAGCCAGGGGAACACTCCTCCATTGTTGGTGGGAGTGTAAGCTTGTTCAGCCACTTTGTAATGCAATATGGCGATTTCTCAGAAAATTGAGAATCAATCTCCTCAAGGACCCAGCAATACCACTTCTGGGTATATACCCTATAGAGGCACATTCACACTCCAAATGTATTAGCTCAACTATGTTCATAGCAGCATTATTTGTATTAGCAAGTTCCTGAAAACAACCTAGATGTCCCTCATCTGAAGAATGGATTAACAAACTGTGGTACATGTATACAATGGAGTACTACTCAGCAGTAAGAAAAATGATATTCTAAAATTCACAGGCAAATGGATGGATTTGGAGAATATCCTCCTGAGCGAAGTCTCACAAACTCAGAGAGATAAGCAGGGGATGTACTCACTCTTTAGTGGTTTCTAAACAAACAAACAAGAAAAAAGCCAAACATGCCCAAGCGGCAAACCACAACCACTGAACATCTTGGGATCAGAAACACCCTGGACTGACCCTTCGAACCCCACTCCAACTATATGAACACCAGACTCACTCTTGATGGAGGGGGGACAAAACTGGATTTGGCCTGGAGTGGAGACTGATCCAAGCATTATTTGGTCAGTGGGACCATAGGATTGTCTGCCCCCTGTCCAGGGAGGGGATGGGGAGTTTCAGAAAAGAAAAATGACCAGATGTGGTGGGAGGGGGAAAGGACCTTGAGTAAGGATATACAGGGGAAAAAAATTCTGAGGGAATGCAGAACACAAAGTAAATATATGTGTAGCAATCTTATTTGCATTACCTCCCTTGATAAGCCATGCTTATAATTCTTATTCTCTTTATAGTTATTGTTAATTTTGCAGCATTTTAAATTCATTTTACTGTTTTTTTGATAAATACAAAATAAAGAAGGAAAAGATAACAAAAAAAGAAAGAAAGAACCATGTCTATGGTTTGGTAAAAAGATAATAAATGTTAAGGAGAAAGGGATTGATGGAGCAGCTTATACTCTGGCATGCAAATTCCCAACATATATCCAGAACTGATTGTCCTTTTTTATTTTTTTATTAAGAAAAAGCCATATTTTTTCCATATATCCCCTTGTTCATTCTTCCTACTCCCGTACTGTGCCTCCCTGTCACTCATTCTCCTCCCCATCCCTTTATCTCCACCCAAGCAAGGGCAGGAGATGCCAAGGTACCAAGGTGGCTTAGTTCAACATCCACTTCAGGAAGATCCACTTTCCTGATCCCAACATAAACACTTGGTCAGCTGTTCTTCTGAAGGTAATGGGCTAAGAGTCGCCAGTCCAAGGTATTTCAGATCCAAATCTGTTCAGTGGTTGGGGATTACAGCTTGGAAATGCTTTGCTTTTTGTTTAAAGTCCACTAATGGATGAGTAATCCCCTGCTTATATTTCTGTCTTGTGATACCTCAATTAGGAGGATAGTATCCAAAGCCATCCATTTACCTGCAAATTTTAGGATATCACTTTTTCTTACTGCTGAGTAGTACTCCATTGTGTAGATGTACCACAGTTTGTTAATCCATTCTTCAGTTGAGGGACATCTAGGTTGTTTCCAGGTTCTTGCTATTACAAATAATGCTGCTATGAACATAGCTGAGTTAATGCCTGCCTTTGGAGTGTGAACGTGTTCATCCTTAGGGCATATGTAGTGTTATTGCTGGATATTTGGGGAGATTGAAGCCCAATTTTCTGAGAAACTACCATACTGCATTCCAGAGTGGCTGAACAAGCTTGCACTCACACCAACAATGGAGGAGTGTTCCCCTTGCTCTGCATCCTCTCCAGCATAGGCTGTCCTCTGTGTCTTTTATCTTAGCCAATCTCACAGGTGCAAGGTGGTATCTCAAAGTTGTTTCGATTTGCATTCTCTAATGGCTAAAGATCTCAGGCACTTTTTCAAGTGCCTTACAGCCATTTATAATTCTTATGCAGGGAATTACCATTTTAGTCCTGAACCCCATTTTTTGATTGGGTTATTCAAGGTTTTGGGCTCTAGTTTCTCGAGTTCTCTAAAATTTTAGATATCAGTCATCTGACACTTGTAGGATTGGTAAAAACCTTTTTCCATTCTGTAAGCTGTCATTTTGTCTTATTGACAGTGTCCTTGGCTTTACAGAAGCTTCTCAGTTTCAGGAGGTCCCTTTTATTGATTGCTGTTCTTAGTGTCTGTGCTACTGGCGTTATATTTCAGAAGTGGTCCCCTGTGCTAATTAGACAGAGGGTGTTTCCTACAGTTTTTCTATCAGGTTCATTGTGGCTGGGTTTATGTTGAAGTCTTTGATACACTTGGACTTGAATTTTGTGCAGAGTGATAGGCTTGGATCAATTTGCATTTTTCTAAACACTACCATCCAGCTATACCAACACCATTTGTTAAAGATAGTATTATTTTTCCATTGAATATTTTTGGCTTATTTGTCAAAGATCAGGTTTTCATAGGCTTTTGGATTAATGTCAGGATCTTCAATTTGATTCTATTGATCAAGAAGTCTGGTTTTATGCCAGTACCAGGCTGTTTTTATTACTGTATCTCTATAGTATAACCTGAAGTCCATGATGGTAATGCATTCTGAGGTTCTTTTGTTGAGCAAAACTGTTATGGCAATCCTGGCTTTCCTATTGTCCCAAATGAAATTGATTATTGTTCTTTCAATTACTGTAAAAAATTGTGTTTGATTTTGATGGGAAATATATTGAATCTGTAGATTGCTTTTGGTAGAATTGACATTTTTACTATTTTGGTCCTACTCATCAAGGAACATGGGAGATCTTTCCATTTTCTGATATCTTCTTCAATTTCTTTCTTCAGTGATTTAAAGGTTTTTTCAAATAGATCTGTTACTTCTATGCTTATAGATACTCTAAACTATTTAATGCTATTTCAGATATTGTAAAGAATGTTTACCTTATTTCTTTTTCAGCCCTTTTATCTTTAGTGTATAGAAGGGCTACTGATTTTTTTTTAAGTTAATCTTGTATCTTGCTACATTGCTGAAGGTGTTCATCAGTTGTAGGAATTCCCTGGTAGAATTGTGGGTAACTTATGTGTACAATTATATCACCTGCCAATAGAGATAGTTTCACTTCTCCTTTTCCACTTCTCCCCTTAATCTCCTTTTGTTCTCTTATTGCTTTAGCTAAAACTATGAGAAATATAATGAATAGATAAGGGGAGAGGGGCATCCTTGTCTAGTTTCTGATTTTAGTGGGATTGCTTTGAGATTTTTTCCATTAAGTTTGATCTTGGCTGTCAGCTCCTTTTAAATCACTTTTATTATATTTAGATATTTTCCCTGTATTCCTGATCTTTCCAGAACTTTTACCAAAAAAAGAGTTTTGGATTTTGTCAAAGGCTTTTTCGGCATCTAAGGATATGATCATGTGGGGTTTTTTCCTTCAGTTTGTTTAAATGATTAATGACATTTATGGATTTTTGTATGCTGAACCATCCCTGCATTATCATGATGAAGCCTGTTTGATCATGGTGGATGATATGTTGTTATGTATATGTATATGTTGTTATATAGAGTTTGACACAATTGTATTGAGACAATTAGCATCAATATTTACAAGGGTAATTGGTCTGTAATTCTTCTTCTTTGTTGTATTTTCAAGTGGTTTTGGTATTAGGGCAATTGTGAATTCAAAAAAGAGTTTGCCAATATTCATTTACTTTTTACTGTGTGAAGCATTTTGAAGAGTGTTAGAAATAGCTCATCTTTGAATGTATGGTAGCACTCTCCACTGAAACAATCTGTACCTGGGCTTTTTTTACTTGGGAGGCTTTGAAGACAGCTTCAGGTTTTTTTAGGATTACAGGTCTGTTTAAGTATTTAATCTGACATTGATTTAATTTTGGTAAATGGTACGTGTCCAAAAAGCTGTCCATTTATTCAAGGTTTTCGATTATTGGAATATAGATTTTCAAAGTATGAACAGAAAATTTTCTGGATTTTCTGGTGGTCTGTTGTTATAGCTGCCTTTTTATTTCTGAATTTGTTTATTTGGATACTCTGCATTTTTGTTAGTTTGAATAACGGTTTGTTAATCTTGTTGACTTTCTCAAAGAATCCACTTTTTAACTTATTGATTCTTTGTACTTTTCTTTTTGTTTCCATTGTATTGATTTCACCTCTAAGTTTAATTATTTCCTTCCATCTACTCCTTCTAGGTGAGTTTGCATCTCATTGTTCTTAGGCTTTCAGTTGTCCTATTAATTCTCTAGTGTGGGATTTCTCTATGTTTTTCAAATAAGCATCCAATGCTTTAAGTTTTTCTCTTAATACTGCTTTCATTTTTTTTAAAGGTCCCTTTCCCCTCCTGCCACATCAGGTCATTTTTCTTCTCCACAACTCGCCATCCCCTTCCTGAGCAGGCAGCAGACAGTCCTATGGTCCCACTGACACAATAATGCTTAGTTCAGTCTCCACTCCTGGCAAATCCAGTTTTGTCCCTCCTCCCTCAAGAGTGAGTCAGGTGTTCCTATAGTTGGAGTGGGGTCCGAAGGGTCAGTCCAGGGTGTTTCTGATCTCAACTGTTCAGTGGTTGTGGTTTGCAGCTAGGCATACTTGGCTTTTTTTCTTGTTTGTTTATTTGTTTAGAGACCAATAACGAGTGAATATATCCCCTGCTTATCTTTCTGAGTTTGTGATACCACGCTCAGGAGAATATTCTCCAAATCCACCCATTTGCCTGCAAATTTTAGGATATCATTTTTTTCTTAATGCTGAGTAGTATTCCATTGTGTAGATGTACCACAGTTTTTTAATCTGTTATACAGTTCAGGGACATCTAGGTTGTTTTCAGGTTCTTGCTATTACAAATAATGCTGAAATGAACATAGTTGAGCTAATACCTTTGGAGTGAACAACCAGAAGTGGTATTGCTGGGTCCTTGGGGAGATTGATTCTCTCAATTTTCTGAGAAACCTCCATATTGCATTCCAAAGTGGCTGAACAAGCTTACACTCCCACCAACAATGGAGGAGTGTTCCCCTTGCTCTGCATCCTCTCCAATATAGGCTGTCATCTGTGCCTTTTATCTTAGCCAATCTAACAGGTGTTAAGTGGTATCTCAAAGTTGTTTTGATTTGCATTTCTCTGATGGCTAAAGATGAAGAGCACTTTATCAGGTGTCTTTCAGCCATTCGTATTTCCTCTGCTGAGAATTCCCTTTTTAGACCTGTACCCCATTTTTTCTTGGGTTATTCAAGATTTTGGGCTCTAGATTCTTGAGCTCTTTAAATATCCTAGAGATCAGTCCTCTATCACTTGTAGGGTTGGTGAAAATCTTTTCCCATTCTGTAGGCTGGCGTTTTGTCCTAATGACAGTGTCCTTGGCTTTGCAGAAGCTTGCCAGCTTCAGGAGATCCCACTTATTGACTGTTGTTCTTAGTGTCTGTGCCACTGGTGTTATATTTAGGAAGTGGTCGCCTTTGCCAATTTGTAGGAGTGTATTTCCCACTTTTTTTATATCAAGTTCAAAGTGGTTGGGTTTAAGTTGAGGTCTTTGATCCACTTGGATTTGGGTTTTGTGCAGGGTGACAGGCTCGGATCTATTTGCATTTTTCTACACACTTCCATCCAGCTATGCCAACACCATTTGTTGAATAAACTATCTTTTTTCCATTAAATGTTTTGGGCCTCTTTGTCAAAGATCAGGTGTTCATAGGTTTTTGGGTTAATGTCTGGATCCTCAATTCTATTCCATTTATCCACAAGTCTGTTTTTCTTCCAGTACTGTTTTCTTTTTGTTTATATGATGGATAAGATTTACAGTTTTTCGTATGTTAAACCAGCCCTGCATTTCTGGAATGAAACCTACTTTGTCATGGTGGATGATATCTTTTTTGCATTGTTGTATACTGTGTGCCAAAATTTTGTTGAGAATTTTCACATCAATATTCATGAGGGAAATTGTTCTGTAATTCTCCTTCTTTGTTGTGTCTTTGAGTGGCTTGGATATTAGGGTGATTGTGGCCTCAGAAAAGGAATTTTGCAATATTCCTTCAGTTTCTTCTGTGTGAAATAGTTTTAGGAGTAACGGTAGTAATTCTTCTTTGAATGTCTGGTAGAATTTGGCACTGAAACCATCTGGACCAGGGCTTTTATATTTGAGGAGGCTTTTAATGACAGTTTCAATTTCCTTAAGGGTTATAGGCTTGTTTAGGTAATTAATCTGATCTTCATTTAATTTTGGTAGATGGTACCTGTCCAGAAAGCTATCCATTTCTTCTAGGTTTTCCATTTTTGTGGCATACAAATTTTCAAATATGATCTGATAATTCTCTGTATTTCCTGGGGGTCTGTTATTATGTCCCCCTTTTCATTTCTGATTTTGTTGATTTGGACACTTTCTCTCTGTTTTTTGATTAGTTTGGCTAAGGGCTTATCTATCTTGTTAACTTTCTCAAAGAACCAACTCTTAGATTTGTTGATTCTTTGTATTGTTCTTTTTGTTTCAATTGTATTGATTTTAGCTATAAGTTTGATTATTTCCTGCTGTCTACTCCTTCTAGGTGAGTTCGCTTCTAACTGTTCTAAGGCATTCAGTTGCTTTGTTAGGTCTTTAGTGTGGGATTTCTCTAGTTTTTTCATATAGGCATCTAGCGCTATGAATTTTCCTCTTAAGACTGCTTTCCTTGAGTCCCACAAGTTTGGATACGTTGTAGATTCATTTTCATTGAATTCTAGAAAGGCTTTGATTTCTTTCTTAATTTCTTCCTTGACCCAGAGATGGTTCAGCTGAGTGATGTCTAGTTTCCATAAGTTGTTAGGCTTTCTTTGGGTTTTGATGTTGTTGAACTCTAACTTTAGGCTCTGGTGGTCCAATATGTTCCAAGGGATTATTACCATTTTTTTGTATCTGTTGATATTTGCTTTATGACCAATTATGTGGTCAATTTTGGAGAAAGTTCCATGAGGAGCTGAGAAATATGTATATTCCTTTGCCTTTGGGTGGAAGGTTTTGTAGATATCTATGAAATCCATTTGCATCATAACCTCTTTTAGACTTCTTATTTCTCTGTTGAGGCTCTGTCTGGTTGATCTATCCAGGGTTGAAAGTGGGGTATTGAAGTCTCCCACTATTAGGGTGTGAGAATTGATGTGGGATTCGAGCTTTAGCAGTGTTTCTTTTACATATGTATGTGCCACTATATTAGGGGCATAAATATTTAAGATTGAAATCTCCTCTTGACCAATTTTTCCTGTGATGACTAAGTAGTGACCATCTTGGTCCTTTTTAATTCCTTTTAGCTTAAAGTCTACTTTGTTAGATATTTGGATTACAACCCCTGCTTGTTTCTTAGGACAGTTTGACTTGAAAATCTTTTCCCAACCCTTTATTCTAAGCCTGTGTTTGTCTTTGTGGTTGAGGTGTGTTTCTTGTAGGCAACAGAAGGATGGCTTCTGTTGCTGTATCCATCTCGTTAATGTGTGATGTTTTACAGGAGAGTTGAGTCCATTGATATTAAGGGAAATTAGTGACCATTGATTCATATTTCCTGCCATTTTTGGTGGCAACTTGTTTGTATTTCCTTTCTCTAGTGTATTCTTCTGTGGACTTATTGTTTTTTTGTGATTTCGTGAGTATATCTGGGGTCCTTAGGTTGTAGTTTTCCCTCTAATATTCTCTGTATGGCTGGATTGGTAGATAGATATTCTTTCAGTCTGACTTTGTCCTCATATACCTTGTTTACTCCATCTATAGTAATTGATAATTTTGCAGGGTATAGTAGTCTAGTTTGGCAGCCATGCTGTTTTAGCATCTGTATAACTTCTGACCAAGCCCTTCTAGCTTTCATCATTTCCATTGAATAGTCAGGTGTTATTCTGATGGGTCTGCCTTTATATGTGAGTTGGCCCTTTTCTTTTGCAGCTCTTAAAATTTTTTCTTTGTTCTGTATGTTTTGTGACTTGATTATAATGTGGCGCACTGCCTTTTTTGGGGGGGTCATATCTATTTCGTGTTCTGTAAGCTTCTTGTATCTTTATAGGCTTTTCCTTCTTCAGGTTAGGGAAGTTTTCTTCTATGATTTTATTGAAAACATTATCTGTGCCTTTGAGCTTGTATTCTTCTCCTTCTTCTATTCCTATTATTCTCAAATTAGGTCTTTTCATGGTGTCCCAAATTTTCTGGACATTTTGATTTATGGCTTTTTTAGTTTTACTATTTTCTTTGACTGACATATCTATTTGAGCTACTGAGTCTTCCACTTCAGAGATTCTATCTTCCATCTCCTGATCTCTGTTTGTTATGCCTTTATCTGTAGTTCCAGCTTTTTTCTTCAGGTTTTCTATTTCCATCTTTGCCTCAATTTGTGCCTTTTTGTTGCTTCTATTTCAGCTTTTATTTCAGCTTTTATTTCCTGGCATGTTTCTTTCATAGATTTGTTCATCTCTTCCATTTTTTTGTTAGTATTTTCTTCTATTTCTTTAAGGCTTTTTTTCATATCTTCTTTGAGAGCTTCGATGATCATCAAAAAGGAATTTTTGGTGTTGCTTCCTTCTTTTTCCTCTTCATTGCTCATTTCAGGTCTAGTATTTGTAAGATCACCACTCTCTTCTGGAGTTACCTTGTTGTTCTTTGTATTATTATGTAATTTTTTCACTGATGTTTGCCCATGGCTTCAGTGGATGGCTCCTGGTCATTTGTGGCACTCGAGTTGTGTGCCTCCTTTCACCTCTCTGCACAGGATCTGTATCTACCCTTCAGGGACCCCTGTAGTTGTCTGTTCGTGTGATTCAATGTGGTGGTGAGTAGCAGTGCAAATTCCCTCAGCAGGAGCTATGGATATGGTGACCGTCAGAGTTTATCTGCCCCTGCTCCAGAGTTTCCTGGGACTCTGCAGACAGCACTTGGTCCCAGAAGTGGAACCGGAACCTATGGGAGCTCAACTCTCCCTCCCAGGCTGAGATATAGGTGCTTGGGCCTGGTGACCCCTTCTCACCTCTGGGCGGGGTCTGAGTCTGTCCTTCAGAGGCCCCTGTATTTGTTGGTTTGCTCAGTTTGAGGTGGCGGTGGGTAGCCGTCCAAATTCCCTCAGCAGGAGCTGTGGGTATGGTGACCAGCAGAGTTTATCTGCCCCTGATCCAGAGTGCACTGGGACTCTGCAGACAGCACTTGGTCCCTTCTTTCTTTCTTTAAACATTTTGTGCTTTCTCAGTTTCCCAAGATTTTCTAGTTTTTTGATTGTACTAGACGTGGGTACTTCAATTTTTGTCTAACAGCCAGACAACTCTGTTGCAAAACAAACCCCCCAAATTGTTTCATTTCTGTTAACTAGGCTTATCTTAATTTGATGCTCATGGTTATTTTACTATAACCTTTGGAGTAGAGATTTGTGCAGTGTATCAACATGCAGGAATAAATTATAATATTTTATGATACAATTCACTGTAGAAAACATGTAGTAAAGTTTTTCATGAGCATTTTGTTCTAGATGAAATATGTTAGTTGTTTTTTCAAGAATTTACATGGTAGATTCCCTTTCAGGGCTAAACTCCCATCAATTATTGGTTTATAGGTAGATTACTAAAGTCCTTTGAAGAAATAAAAACTGTAGACAGACTCTCTTCAGGTAGCTATACTGATACTTGTTTTCATATCTTCATTGTGGATATACATTTCTGGAAGTCTCCTCGTTAGCAAGGTCATTAATCCTATCCCTACTTCCTTTATCCCATTTATGTTTAATGGTCTCCAATTTCCACTAATTGGAAAGAGATTGTTGTTGAGAATTAAAGAGAATGTACCATAATCTGGACTCAACTTCATTTTCAAATATTGAGAGACAATAAATCATACTGAATTTCATATTATTTTGTTTCCTGTATATAGATTAAAATTATGCTTTTGCTATTGTCCATGTTGACCATGACATTTTAACAATACAATAAGAAAAAAAAGTAGTTTTTAAAAAGTCTTCATGTTTGGAAGGTACTTACTGTCTTATGGTTACCTTTTCTTTTATTTTTGGTTATAATGCCTATTTGTCTCATGTATTATGCCTATATGTCTCATGTAGTCTATATGTCTATAATCAAAGTATGTCTTTAATTTTTACATGAATTTGACCATATTGATCCTTTAGAATTACTAAATAAAACCATAAAATAAACACAATGGCAAGCTACATAAAACTGAAATTTTGTGACATTAGTGAATCATTGTAGGAATTCAAATTACTAAATAGAATACAGTGTGCAGTGGCTTGACTAGGAATAGCCCTGATAGATATATGTATTTAAATGTTTGCTCTACAGGAAGTATTACTATTAGGAGGTTTTGGCATTGTTAGTGGAAGTTTATTACTCTTTGAGCAAGATAGGCCTAGTGTTGGAGTCTTCCTCTGCTGTCAGGAGATCAATATATGGAATTCTAAGCTCCTTATCTCATCATCATATTTGACTACATGCTACAATGCTTCTTTCCTTGAAGATAATGGACTAAACCTCTGAAATTATGAGCCAGGCCCAATTAAGAATGTTTCTTTATGAGTTACTGAGGTATCCTTTCAAAGCAATAGAAGTCCTAAAGCAGAAGTTAGTACCTAGGACTAGAATATTGATGTGATACCATGACCATGCTTTTGTTTAAAGGAATGTGAAATTTCAGTAATTTGGACTTTGTAATGGAAAGAAATTGAACACTTTTTTCTTGGCTAATTGACAATAAATAATAGGAGATGTGTAGAGGACAGTTCCGCTGGGAGTGATGTGAACTGTGAATGCCTGGATCAAGCCTTTTCAAAGAGGAAGAATATCCATATGTGGCCTAGAAACCAGCCTTGTATTACTTTTATGGATAGTGGGTATTATTTGCCCTTGCCCAAAGAATCTGCCTGCGGCTATTTTAAAGTTTTTAATTAATTTTATTGTTAGAAGAAATTTCAAAACAGTCTAGAATTGACTATGTTACTAGTATTTACTCTTAAGGAGATTTATATTGAAAACTAGCAAGCTGAACATGTAAATATAAAAAAAATGCAGACTAAGAAGAAATAGGCACCAGGAAGAAGAATGAAGCAAAATTCTATGTTAAAGATGATAATCAGATTTAAAAATGCCATATGTATATTGAATACAGGGTGTGGTGACCTCAAGGTATCCTTTTATAGCTACACTTCCAACAGCAGAAAGGAAATAAGGAAAGCCCAGATCTGGGTGTGGTGGTCTCTGCCTTTAATCCCAGAACTTCACAAGCAGAGTCAGGAAGATCTCTAAATTCAAGGTCAGCCTTTTCTACAGAGTGTATTTCATGACATCTAAGCTTAGGCAATAAAGAAAATCATCAATCAAGAATCTGGTGAAGATGTAATTGAATGAGGGAATCATGTTCCAGCCCAAGCAGGTGACAAAACTTTGTAGCCTCAGCCACTGACACTGGATTTGAAGTCAAGAATAGTGGAAAGAGATTATGGAATCCTCCTCTATGACTAAGGCATCAGGTACTTCTGCATGAATGCCCAAAGAGGCCATTATGTGAATCTATGAAGTTTAAGCCTATATTGCTTTAGAGACTCCAGGATGTGAGATACAAGAGCTGTAGAATACCTGTCAAAGAGAATGCTAGTAGGTACTATAATCAGCTCAAGAAAAAACAAAGTGTATTTCAGTCAACAAAGCTGAAAAGAGTTGGAGATCTGAAGAGCATTTGGACATCCAACAAGAAGATACAGAGTTTGAAGGTTGCCAGCTTGTTGTTTATTTTGCTTTTGTTCATTATATTCTCACTATGCTCCCTTACCTACATTTTGGAATAGAAATATATATCATGTGACATTGTTTGTCATAAGCATGCTATTTTGATTTTGATTTAGATTTTTACAGGGGATTACAGTTAAGAGATTGCATGAATCCAAAAGAGACTCTGATCTTTTAAACATCATTGAGACCATGACTGATTAACTAGACTTTTGAAGTTGGACTAATTGCATTTCTCCATTATGGTGTGTTTATAAATCTATGAAAGCCAGGGAGTGAAATATAGTAGTATGAACAGAAATGGCTACCATAGAGTCATGTATTTTAATGCTAGGTCCATAGCAAGTGCCAATATTAGAAGCTGTGACTTGGTTAGCATAGGTTTGGTCTTGTTGAAGAAAGTGTGTTACTGTAGTGGAAGGCTTGGAGGTCTCATATGCTTAAGCAAGGTTTCATGTGGAAGTCTCTTCTGCCTGCAGACAAAAGTGTAAAATTCTCAGTTCGTTAACCTGCACAATGTTTGTCTACCTTCAAGTATTCATGCTTCTAGAAATGAAAATAATGGAATAAAGTTTTTAAACTGTAAACCAGTTTCAATTAAATGTTTTCTTTTATAAGAGGGGCTGGGTTCATCATGTTTCCTTATAGGAATTGAAACCCTAAGACATAGTGGTTAGCTTGGAGGAGAGAACAACTCTAATCAACTTTTGCTTTTCCTGGGTTAGTCAAGGGCTATACTGACTGACCTTATCTGTGCTCATGTATGACTTCATTACTAATGTTTTTGGTGTCAGAATCACTTCATGTCTGAAAATAAATACTGAATCATGTCAATGCTAGAAAAATGCTGGGAAAAGAGCCTACAAAGTACATTGCTTAGCAAGAGGAAAGTCAATCTTTTCAGTAGCTCAAATAGATACATCAGTCAAAGAAAATACTAAAACCAAAAAAGCCATAACACAAAATTTTCAGGAAATCTGAAACACCATGAAAAGAAAGACCTAACCTAAGAATAATAGGAATAGAAGAAGGAGAAGAATATAAGCTCAAAGGCACAGATAATGTATTCAATAAAATCATAAAAGAAAACTTTCCTAATTTGAAGAAGGAAATGCCTATAAAGATACAAGAAGTTTACAGAACATCAAATAGATATGACTCAAAAAAGTCAGCATGCCTCATAATAATCAAGCCACAAAACATACTGAAAAAAAAATTAAGAGCAGCAAAGGAAAAGGGCCAACTTACTTATAAAGGCAGACCCATCAGAATATCACTTGACTATTCAATGAAAATGATGAAAGCCACAAGGGCATTGTCAGAAGTTATACAGACGCTAAAAGAGCATGGCTGCCAAACTAGAATACTATACCCTGCAAAATTATCAATTACCATAGATGGAGTAAACAAGATATTTCATGACAAAGTCAGACTGAAACAATGCCTATCTACCAATCCAGCACTACAGAAAGCATTAGAGGGAAAACTCCAACCTAAGGACCCCAGATACATCCATGAAACCACAAACAATCAATAATTCCACAGAAGAATATCCCAGAGTAAGGAAATATGAACAAGTTACCACCAAAAATAGCAGGAAATATCAATCCGTGATCACTAATATCCCTTAATATCAATGGACTCAACTCACCTATAAAAAAACACACACTACCAACATGGATGCAACAATAAAAACCATCCTTCTGTTGCCTACAAGAAACAAACCTCATCCACAAAGACAGACACAGGCTCAGAGTAACAGGTAGGGAAAAGATTTTCCAGTCAAATGGTCCTAAGGAACAAGCTGGGATTGCATCCTAAATATCTAACAAAGTAGACTTTAACATAAAATCTTTTCAAAACCAATGTATTCAGAGTTATGAATATTAAAAATAGAAAAACATTTATTCCAGAAAATGTTTTCACTTGCTATTAAGCACTTAGACATATTGTGCTTGGGACTCCTTATAGGCCCTTATCCCATGTGTTCTTAAAGCCATGGGAACCAGTAATCTCAGAATTGAAATAGCTCAAGAAAGTAATTAAAGCATTCTCATTCATTACTGTGAACACAGTTAAAGTCTACTAAAGCCAAGTTCTTCATGTCTTCTTAGGCTTTGTTAAAGAATACTAGTTGTACCTCAGAAAACTACTTATGTCCTTTGGTATAAGTGAAAAACATGGTCTTTGGAGAGGCTTAAATCAATGCTACCTGATCCATCTACTTACTTAGGAGCAAAAAATGCATGTTTATTACATATATTAAACTTTATTACACATTATTACACTTCACTCAACCTAAAAACCAAAACTAATTTATTTAGCTAATTAACTTACCTTATTACTTTCCAGCACATTCTGAAGTAAAATTCAGTGTATTAATTATTATTATATTGTTTTTTAGAATGTGATAGACTATGGGGTAATATGAAAAGTGTTATGAGAGGAAAATGTTACATACTTATAGTTAGACAAAGAATAATTGTTGCTTATGTAAATTTAGCACTTTTATCAACTAGGTACAACATTAAAGTTCATATTTTAATTACTGTGTATTTATTGTGCATAGTAATGTCTTCCATAATCCCATTTTCAACCTGGTTTACAATGTAATTATATAAGCTTCAACCCTCATAACACTCTACTCTAACCTGTCTGCTTCCTCTACCTTTTCGAATTTCTGCTTCCTAATATGATTCTCTTCTACTTATATAAGAAGTTATCAGGTGAGTGTGAATACTTGTGTGTTTGTAAGTTGTAAAACAGAATACAAATCTACAAGAAGTATCACTGACTTTCAGAATCAACACTTAGAATGAACTTAAATACAACAAATATCAGCCACAGAGATTGTCTAAACTTAGCATTAAGACTGATGATTTAGTTATGACATTATGAGAAACTTATTGTAAACATGGGTAGTTATTTTAGATATATGAAGAATAGTTTTAAATTACTCTTTAATATATATCTTTGAAAATTAAATCAAGATAAATTTGGATTAAAATTTATTACATAAACTATATTTTGGCCTCAACAACATATTAAATTTAGGGAAAATGAGATATATACACAGTGTTTCTATGAAGAATTTAAGCAATAGTAAAACATTTTTAAAAAACAAATGTTCTCATAGCAAGACTAGTTTGATAGCAGTAAAGGACGGGCAATATGTAGAAAGTTGGTTTGCAGAGATATCACCAGATATGTATATAAGTTGCAGCAGTGTTTTCTTTCAATCTGACAATACTCTTTAGTATTTTTTTTGCCAAGATTAGAAATTTTTATTAAAGCAAAACATATAAGTAATGTCTTCTTGTTCCATACTTATATAAGAGAAGATGTTTCTATTCATAGCTAGATTTTAAAATTGTAATTACTTGTCAATTTATGCATTATACTTGTTTGGTGTTTTAAATTAGTGACAAGAAAAAATTTATTATGAATAAAATAGATAGTCCTACTCTATGCATTATATTTAACTTTGTGACCATTGACTTATAGTGTGTTCACTTTTATTTTAGGAGAAACAACTATTTATATAGTAGATATATTCACCCAAATAATGAATGTGATCATTGCTATGAAAAAAGGGAATAATTTATATTAATATATGATTATATTACCTTGAATAGAGTATTTTTTAAAACCTTAGACTGACTCCCTGAATACAAGGATAGAAAATGTGACTATTTTATTCATAATAAAAAAGAAGAAGAAAGAAAATAAATCTACAAAACATGTTAAAAAAAAAAAAAGAAAACAGATTGAGCAAGCCATAAGGAGCAAAATAACAGGAAGCATTCCTCCAAAGCCAAAGGCATTAGTTCTTGCCTCCAGGTTCCTGCCCTGTATAGAATTCCTGCCATGTCTTCCTTCATTGATGGATTATGATGTAGAAGTACAAACAAAATAAACCCTTTTCTTACCAAAAAAAAATATTCTAATTACACTTATAAAAACCCTTTATTGACATTTTGGTTATTGTTTTGCCATTTGGGGGAAAAGGCAAACATATAATAAGTATTCTGTGGAATTAGGTATGTAAAACTTTCTTATATTCTAAAGAAACAGCATTGTAGAAGATTTTAGTATTTTCTACTACTTTTAAAAGAAGCTGTTAAAAAGATCACAGACAGACGTTAATTTTATTTTGTGAAATTATATCTACTTCCTCTAGTTTGCTAGAGAGTTATGAATACTATTTAAAATTTTAGCTAAATATTAGGAATCTTTTAGCAAATGAATTCTTAATACTATAATTTTTTAAAGTAAACATTGAGACTATGGTATTTTAAATTATTAAATATTTACACAAAAATATTAAAATCATGTATAAATAGATAGATAACTAAATACCAATATATAGACATGTTACTGTTTCTCCTTTTCATTGTGTGTGTGTGTAGAAATCAGGACCAAACTTCCACTGTTCAATCAGAAATGTAATGAGTCCTTCCCCAAATATTACAAGATTAATGAATTCAACACATTATAGTTCTTTTCCTTTTGCAAACATGTGTATATTTAAAATGTACTAAATAAGCAAAGTTCTTCATTTGTATATTATGCAATATAATATTTATTTGAAAATTTACTCCCATAAGTACTGAGTTATATTAGAAAAACATGTAACAGAAGTTAAGAAAAATATGGCTTTCATAATAAGTTGAAACATACCTCATAACATTAGGATTATAAAAAAATTATTAGTGCTGTAAGTGGTGAATAATTGGTAGCTCTCAAAGTAGACAGTGTAGAGAAAGCAAATCCAAGCTCTAATGTAGATAATATAGTCTCATCTACAGCTTTGAGAAACTTTTCTGGGTTTGTGTTACCATAAAAATTATGACGTATTCTCAGTCATAAATGTATCAACTTTGTCTCCTATTTTTATAAGTTAAGACTACCAAAGCAGTAATTGCTAATCTTTTATTAAGAAAATATTTAAATTTTCAAGATAGTTTTCTAAAGAAAAAGAAAATAACTGGTTAAAGAAAATAGAGTTGCCATACAGTTATAATATTCTAATTAACTCTGGAACAGAAATAAATTATTATTAAAAATGTTTGAATAATCACAACTGAACATTATTTTACAGTGTTGTTACTGACATTTCATTTCTGAATATTTTGAATTAAAGTTTTGGGTGATTTAGAAACAGTGCTCTTTGTACTTGTACTGTTGCTAGACATCTGGACCAGGGCTAAAAGGAAATGAACTCAAGCCTAAAGTATGTAAGCTCAGGTAAAGCCTGAAATTTTCTTTCAGTTGGAAGAGACAACAGTCCATTCTTGGGCTTTCGAGTTCTACTATCTGTTATTCTTTCAAACATATTTTATTGAATATATATATGTATATGACAATATATGTATAATTATATATGTCACATTATATGTGACATATATAAATTCATACACACACATTTATATTTACATTTTTGTGTACTATATATTAGTTATTAAGGATAATAGTATACCATTTAATTAATTTGAAGTGATTATCTAGGGAACACTGAATAATGACTAACAAGACTAACAGAAGTCAGAGAATTTTGATAAAAACACAGGCACTTCTTTCCTTACAGGAACACTTTGGTAACTTTACTTTAATTATTTTTAATTATTGGTCATCATAATAGGCAGCAAAACTAAAAATAGATTTCCACATTAATAAATACACTGAAATAAATGAGAATATTTTGTTTTTAATGATTTGATATATTTGTTGGGTTTGTTCTTCTGAGCTCACACACATAATGTGAGATATAATTCATAAAACTCCCTGGTGTTTCTCTTTCTTCCCCCTTTAATTAAATTAAATTAAATTGTTTTCTCTTACAATATCTCCTGATGATTGTTTCCCCTCTCTCTATTCCTCCCAGCTTTCCTCCTAGGTCCTTCCATATAGATCTACTCCTTGTCATTACAAAAAAACAGGCTTCTAAGGGAAAACATCAAAGTAAAATATATTAAGAGAAAACAAAGCCCAACATTTCAAAGTTAGAAAAGGCAACAAAATACAATGAAAAGAGTCCATGAGAAGGCTTAAGACCAGAGACACACTTGTACACACACTCAGGAGTCCAACAGAACACTAAACTGAAAGCATAATATATATGCAGGGAAGTTGACACAGACCTCTGCAAGCACCATGCTTGCTGACTTATTGTCTATGAGTTCATAAGAGTTTTTTGATCATTTGATTTAGAAAGCTTTGTTCTTCTGCTCTCCTGCATCCCTTCTGTCTCCTAGACTCCTTCTGCCTCCTCTTCTATGAAGTTCTCTGAGCTTTTACATGGGAAATAAATAGAAGACATTCCATTTATAAGGTTCCAAGATGTTTTTCTGACTTAACATCTGGCTGTGGGTTATGTAATTTTTCCAGTTTGCTGCAGGAGGCATCCTCTGATTATAGTTGAATAAAGTGTGGATATATGACTGTAAAGCAATATTTTTTGATTTGTATTAAATAAAATTTACTTTGCTAGCAAGTGTCAAAATAAATTTTTAGGCAAAACACATAATATTGTTGTATTTTTGGGTTTTCTTTCTAAAGAACAAGATGTGTTTATTGTATACTTAATGCAGTTTTTGTTGTAATTTGTAAAATGTAATTGCTCTGGAACAATCTTTTTGTATACTGTAAATATGTATTACTCTCATTATTAATAATAAATCTGATTGGTTGGTAGCCAGACAGAAAGTAGGGGCTGAACAGCTAAATTAAGAAAAGGAAGAGAAAGGTGGAGTCAGGAGTCACCAGCCAGATGCTGAGGAGGAAGATTAGAATGTCACACTGAGCAAGATACCAAGCCACCTGGCTAAATGTAGATATAAATTAAGGGATAATATAAATATAATACTTAGCAGTATGGAGCTTGAGAGATGACTCAGTGGTTAAAAGCACTGCGTGTTCTTCTAGAGGACATGGGTTCAATTCCCAGCATCCACATGGCAGCTAACAACTGTCTGTAACTCTAGCTTCAGGACAAAATACCACTGTAAATAAAATAAAAATAAACAAATACATCTTTTTTTCTGTATACTTATTATTATTATTATTATTAACAAAGAAGTCACACTTTCTATCCCTGTATATCATTATTCAAGGTCCCTTCCCCCTCCTGCCACATCAGATCATTTTTTATTCTCCACCACTCCCCATCCCCTCCCTGGGCAGGCAGCAGACAGGCCCATGGTCCCCCTGACCCAATATTGCTTAGTTCAGTCTCCACTCCTGGCAGATCCCATTTTGTCCCCCCTCCCTCAAGAGTGAGTCAGGTGTTCCTTTAGGTGGAGTGGGATCCGAAGAGTCAGTCCAGGGTGTTTCTGATCCCAAGCTGTTCAGTGGTTGTGGTTTGCAGCTTGGGTATGCTTGGCTTTTTTCTTGTTTGTTTAGAGACAACTAATGAGTGAGTACATCCCCTGCTTATCTTTCTGAGTTTGTGATACCTCACTCGGGAGAATATTCTCCAAGTCCATCCATTTGCAAATTGTAGGATATCATTTTTTTCTTACTGCTGAGTAGTACTCCATTGTGTAGATGTACCACAGTTTGTTAATCCATTCTTTAGTTGAGGGACATCTAGGTTGTTTCCAGGTTCTTGCTATTACAAATAATACTGCTATGAACATAGTTGAGCTAATGCCTTTGGTGTATGACTGTGCATCATGAGGGTAGACACCCAGAAGTGGTATTGCTGGGTCCTTGGGGAGAATCATTCTCAATTTTCTGAGAAACTGCCATACTGTGTTCCAAAGTGGCTGAACAAGCTTATACTCCCACCAACAATGGAGGAATGTTCCCCTTGCTCTGCATCCTCTCCAACATAGGCTGTCATCTGTGACTTTTATCTTAGCCAATCTAAATCTTTTAAAAAAACAAAAGACTTAGTAATATGCCTGAACTACCAGCAGAGCATTTATAATTAATGTAACCCTTGAAGTGATTATTTGAAAGTGGCTGTGAAAACAGGCAAGACAGAGAAACTCCATTTACATGTAATTATCTAAAGCAATAAATTAGAGATGAAAAAATAATGAAGTTTATTGTAGCGGGAAATCTCGGATTGTATAGGTGCGGGAGGGGCTTGGTCTGCAGAGCCGAGATGGAAGAGAAAAGGAGACGAGACGGAAGCGGAGCGCAGAGAGGGAGGCGGGTCTTCCATCCCCTAGGCGCGGCGACGCAGTGGGTCCGTATGGCGGCGGCTGGGCTCGTTGTTAAAACTTCTTTTTGTAAGGAATTCTAACAAAATAAACCTTATTTAATACATGCCTCTTGGTGGCGGGTTTCTACCACGATAATTGGCGCCTGAATGGGGGGCTAATTCCCCAAACCCGCTGGATTCGGATTCTGCGCCTGCGCGTGGATGGAGCCCCGCCTGATTCTGCGCCCACTGCAGGCTTTGGCCCCCATCTGCGTGCACAGGTGTTCGGTACAGCAGCGAGGAGGGAATCTGCGTACAGAAGAGCTACTGAGACCCAGTTCTGAGGGTGCACGCCTGGTAAGATTTGTTGAGGCATTTGGCAGAGACCTTCTCGGCTGAATCACCACCCCGTTTCAAGCACCATTGCTGCTGCACTACGACACCTGCTGACCGTAAGTCCTCATTACATCTGAGTAAGGCAAATTTTTTTGTCTCTTTTCTTCTAAAATGTCCGATCAGATAATTGTTCACAATTTTACTCACTTTTTCACAATGGTGATAAAAGATTATTTCCAAGATTATGCATTTGGAGGTTATCTCCACCCAGGAGTCCTTTTGCATTTCTGTGTGATAATATATTTCTTACCTACTCATTTTAAGAGATTTCAACATAGAGAGTATAAAACTAAGCTGTCTGACATAGATAAACGTATTAAGACATTCCAAAAACTCATTGTTTCCATAAAAGAGAGGTCTACTTTGATCACAGAGGAATTTAGAGCTCACATTGATAAAAATTTTAAAAAATTAGATACAAAATTTAAAACAATAGATAAAAATTTTAAAATAATAAATAAAAACTCTAAAAAATTTAAACAAAAAATAAGAGACAGGGTAAATGTAAAATCTAAAAAAATATTCCATTCTATAAAATTATTTAAAAAATCATTTATAAAAGACTTTAAATCACTAAAAAAGACCATTACCACTAAGTTACAAGATTATAAGGCTCGTTTAGAGATAAAAAAAAAAAAAATTTAAGGCGACACCTGCTCAAGATAACCCAGAGCCCCCTCTTAAACAATACTATTACAAAAAAAGTTCTTTACCTAGAGTAGTTACCATAAAAAAACTACCCCCCATCCCTCCAGCTCTGTTCCCAATTGTGACAGAGGCCAAAAAACCACAACCACGTAAAAGGGCTTCTGACAATGTGACATACAATTATAAACCTATACCCATAAAAAATTTAAAGACAATAAAAAAGCCATAATAAACTATGATATACACTCATCTTTTATGAGACAATCCTTAAACTCATAGTCAACACAAAATCAAATAATTCCTGATGACTAAAAAAATTTGACAAATACAATATTAAACGATGGCCAAAACTTCCAATAAAAAAATTAGTTTTAAAAAAAAGCTAAAGCCTTAAAATCTCAAAATAAAACTAAAAATATTATCATCTCCAAAGACCAAATCCTTAAAAAAAGGCCCATTTACTAATTTATCAGTTCAGGCTACTTATGATGACCATGCTCTGTTGCTGTGTCGTACTGCCGCCTTAAATGCTTAAAAAAAGGTTTTAAACCCAAAACAAAAAATTAAGTCATATACCCAAATTAAACAAAGTCCAATAAATCCTTATACAGACTTTTTACAAAAGTTAACTCAGGCTATAAATAAAACAATATCAAATTTAACAGTTAAAAAACAATTAATACTCTTTTTGGCCTTCGATAATGCTAATAAAACATATAAAAAATTAATCATGCCATTAAAGATCAAAAATACACCCATAGACAAATAAATTCAATATACACTTAATGCTGACTATCTACACCCTGATAAAAAAAATTAAATAAATCAAGCCATTGCTAAGGCTAAAATAAAAAATGAAGACATTATTTGCTTCAATTGTAATAAACCAAGTCATATAAAAAAATTATAAACAAAACATACATAAAAACTTTTCCAATCACAAAAATAACTTAAACAAAAAGCCACTACCTCCTAGACTATATAAAAGATGTCACAAAAACAAACATTAAACAAATAAATATAAATCTATAAAAAACAAAGATAACAAGCTTTTACCATCAAAAAACATATCTCGGGACTTCCCCCAAAAAGGCCTCAAAATCAGACCTCCAAGCCAAAAAAAGTTCAGTCATATCCAGTCACAATAAAAAAACAATGTCCTCAAGACAAATAACAAATTCCAAACCTAAAACAATAAATCATATAACCATAGACAATAGATTGCCCTTACAAAAAATTAATAATTTCCAACAAACCAATAAAACATATATTTTAACAGACCTCCATAAATAAACAAAGACCAAAGTTAACAATAAAAATAGACAATATTTTTATACAAAATTTAGTCGACACAGAGGCTAATGTTTCAATCATAAATCAACAGGCCTGACACCCCAAGTGGCCTCTAAAAAAAATAGACGTTCAATTTTTAAATATTGAGACATTGTCTCAAATAAAACAAAATATAAAATGACTAAAATACATAAGAGCAAAAAAACAAAAAAAAAAATAAAGCCATACATGGCCAACATAACAATAAACTTATAAAGTCACAATCTCCTACAACAATAAAACACTCAAATTAAAATTCCTCCAGGCCTACATACTAGCCAAAAAATTAATCATAGCCTTAAAAGTGACACCTCAAGAGGCTACATAAAACAGCCGTCAATCATTCAAGTTACACAAAAACACAGTCTTAAAACTACAAACACCCCAAAGACACTAACAGCCCTGCCTTTAAAATAGTTAACAAATAAACTCATTTGAGTCCAACAATAGCCTTTGACAAAAAAAAAACTACTAGCCCTAAAAAAATTAATACAAAAACAATTACAAGCTCAACATATTAAAAAATCGACCAGCCCATAAAATTCCCCTATATTTATAGTCAAAAAAGTCTAAAAAATAAAAAATAATAACAAATTTAAGAACAATTAATAAAATAATTCAACCCATAGACACCCTACAATCTAATATACCTTTACCTTCTTTACTACCTAAAAGATGGCCTATAATAATTATTAATCTAAAAAACTATTTTTTTACAATACCTCTACAAAAACAAAACAAAAAAAAGTTCACTTTCACTGTGCCTAATTTTCATAATTTATACCCAATAAAAAAATACCAATAAAAAGTCCTTCCACAAAAAATGTTAAATAGCCCCTCCTGCACCTGGATGACTGTCCAGGTAGTTAACTGTCATTGTCTTCTCCTATATTATGGAAGTTACTTCATGCTTCCAACTTTAGGTATATATTTTCCTTCTCAGGTCTTGACGGTGTTGAAGATTAGATAGTTGAGGTTGTTATTACTTCACATTCCAGCAAAGACACTCAAATCTTAGAACTCTATTATTTAGGATAAACAGCCTTAAAGCAATTCCTGTACATTTTTTTTTGTATCAACATTTTAGATATTAAATTGCACTTTGTAGTTGTTTGTTAGCGGTAGTTTGACCTCACTTATGTTAGTTCCTTCCTCTTTCCCACACACTGTCTTATGGTAATCCCTGTAGTATGTAGTTTTATACCTAGTTTAGAACCTCCCTATTTAGACAAAATGGGGAGATGTAGCAGGAAATCCCGGATTGTACAGGTGCGGGAGGGGCTTGGTCTGCAGAGCCGAGACGGAAGCGGAGCAGAGACGAGACGGAAGCGGAGCGCGGAGAGGGAGGCGGGTCTTCCGTCCCCTAGGTGCGGCGACGCAGGGGGTCCGTATGGCGGTGGCGGGGCTCGTTGTTAAAACTTCTTTTTGTAAGGAATTCTAACAAAATAAACCTTATTTAATACATGCCTCTTGGTGGCGGGTTTCTACCGCAATAGTTTATGTTGAAGATCACTACCAACTATTCATAAACAATATCCTATGGAAAATTTTCAATAATATATTGGCCCTAAAATATGTTACTCAACTTTTAAAATGGGGATGTTGATTCAATAGTATTAACTTTGTATTGAAGTTCTAAGAGATATACTTTTCATAAAAGTATTTTCAAGAGAAAATTTAAGCGCAATTACTGTGAAATCATGACATAAGAAATTTATTTAAAATAATGTTATTTAAATATTTTATTGTTTATAAAATCAGATGGTATAATAAGTATAAATATCTCACAACTTTTACAATATTGTTTTATTATTACTGAAATATATCCAAGTTCACTTTTATGTGTTGATTATTTTGCCCCTCTTTTTGTCTTATGTTTCAAAGTTAGGTATCATATTAGTTCAGGGCATAACTGAAAGCAAAAAAAAAATTAAAATTTCATTTGAAAGTAGCAGTGATATAGTATACCAAGATTAAGATTTCACAAATGTTAAATACTATTTTATCCATATAACTTGTGCAGTGTTACACTTACAGTATCTAGCTTGCACATCAACTTCATGTTCTTTTCATCCATTCAACATTTTCTCTTTTACTACTGCAGAAAGGAGAATAAATTGATGAGAACATAAAAATCAAGATAGACCCCCTCACATAGAATAAATAAGCATGTAGCTAAGAATAGTGACAGTTTTTATGGCACCAGTGTGAACTGATACTAGAAATTACCTAAATTAAGTTTCCTAAAACAAAAAGGCAGTGTTGTACAATTAATGGAAAGTAGTATTGCTTTCTGCCTTTTTTTATCCTACATTCTCATGCATTCACAATGACACTCTCCAGTGCATGTGAAATCTTCCTTAAATTCACAAGCTAGTATACAGTCAGTCAAATTCTTGATGCTATAAGATCACCTCACCATCTTGGCATATGGGAGACTCTAATAACCTTGATAATGATTTAGCTAGAAATGAGTGTAACCAAACAAGATAGAAACCACAAAGTTATTTCATTAGATGCAGAAAAAGCCGTTGACAAAATCCAGCATTCTATTGTACTAGAAGTCCTGATGAAAAAAACTAAAGGCTTTATCTTTAGCACATGGAGCATGTAAAACACAGCTGAGTTTGTACTGACAGAGATAATCTAAAAGCATCGCCTTTAACATCTGGAGCAAGACAAGAGTATTTCTTCTTAATGCTTGTTCAATAAAGTACAGAACCTGTGGCTCTTCCTGAGGCTGTGAATCTAAATATATAAAAGAACAAATTAGGGGAGAAATTGATTTTAGGCTTATAGATTCAGATATTCCAGGTTATTTTAGCCAAGCTAACATGGCCTATAGAAGAGAGGTCCCATTATTTTTTATTTTCCTCCAGTTTATGATACTGAGGTCCCTCATTTCCAGTGAATTCCTCCGACATCTAAGGCCAGTGTTTCCCTCCTTCTGAGCTCTTTTTGAAACACCCTGTCAGATAAAATCACCAGTGTTCTTTCTCAGTCTGATCAAGTTGACAATCTGAGCAGGGATTGGAGTATGGAATTAAAAGAACACAATAAAGGGAAAGCCTGAAGGATGTAGACAAAGATGGCAAAGGATGGAAGATGATGACATAAGATAATACAGATGGTAGATATAATCAAAGTGTACAAAATCAACTTTTGTATAAATATATTAGCCCAAGAAAATCTTTGGAAAAAGGAGAATACATTAAATTTAGTATGAATAACTTTCTAACTGAATATTTTATACAAATTTTAAAAAGAAAAAAATCTTTAAGTGTTGGAAGTCCTGTGTTGTAGTCATTAAAATTCTTTAAATTGACCAATTTTTAAGGAAAATTTTTGCAATAAATTTATAAATCAGATCTATAGTTTCAGAATGTGTCCTTATTGGTAGAATGTTGTTAACATAAAATAGAGCCAAGAATCTGTTAACACTAATATCACATCCTATTACTTAGGATGTGAGATATGAATCACCACACACACAAGTCAAACAGAACAAAAAGTGAAAAAATAAAAAAGAAATTGGGAAAGAAAACGACAAAACATTTATAGAGAGAAATTAAAAATTCTCAAAGAAAAACTTTTACTTTTTACATATAAAAGAAATTACTTAGGAAATTAATGGAACAAGGCCTTATAAATATTGCTGATAGTTGTATGGTTTGAGTAGTTGGTGGGGCCTCTGACCAGGGTTATCTATAGTGCATGAACAGGCTTTTTAAAATCCATTTCCTATAAAGGAATATTTATTTTAGCCTTGTTACATGCAGGAGGGGCTTGGTCCTACCTCAAGCTGATATCCCAGACTTGACTCCCTCTGAGGTCTTATCCACTTTGAGGAGAGGATAGTGGGGTTAGGGGAACCTGGGAAGTGAGAAAAAGAAGGAGAAGGAAGGAGAACTTTGGTTGGTATATAAAACAAACTAACAAAAAAACCTTTTAACTAAAATATGTCAAAAAAAAAGAAATTTCATGGCAACTAAAGGAAGAAATTAATTTTAAGTTAAAAAAGAGAGCACAAGGGTCAAATTATTTTTTTTGTTTGTTTGTTGCAATGTGGATAAGTGTATAAACAAGAATGCCACTAATTAAATGCTGATTTGTGAAGATAAGAGATGCTTCCATATAATAAACTTTATACTTTATGAAGAAAAGTAAAGCTATAGAAAACAAGAGCATAATATTGTGTTAAAAAACAAAGAATGCTACCTGTTGCATGAATTCTGGTTGTAATGAAAGTTATTCAGAGCCAGATATCTAAGAGACGCTGAAATGTCAGAGAGAAGAAACACCACAGTCAAATCTCACCCAGCTACATTACATTCCAGCTTTCTCAGCTTCATTCCTGTTCACTTCTATTTGTTGCTGTTTTGCATGCCTGCCTTAAACACATTTTCTTTTTTTTGCCTAGTTGTATTCTGTCCAGGTTAAGATTAAAGATGTGAGCTACTCTATTTGTCAGTCAGCCTTGAACTCAAAGAGTTATCTCTTCCTAGTTTTGACTGTGATTTGATGTCTTGATATCCCAGATGTTATTAAATATGTAACACATCATCACAGTCAACATTTTCAACAATATTTTCAAATAGAAATTAGCAATTAAAAACAAAATACACTCATTTGCTAATATATTTTCTCTTTTTAACATTTTTTCAAAATATCCACTATTGTTTCTTCTCTCTTCCCTCTTTCCAGTCATCCCCCATCCATTCCTCAGAGAAGGTAAAAAATTCCAGGATGAGTTAATGCATTCTGATTTTTCTAGTTAAGATAGGACCAAGCTTCTCCCCCAGTATCAAGGCTGACTAAGGTGTTGCTCTGTAAAGAATGGGCCCCAAGAATCCAGTTCCTGAACTAGGAATTGTAAGGACCTGGATTCATTCACACGTTGATACCTGGGGGCAGGGCCCAGGTCTGAGAGTGAACTCTGCAGTAGCCAATTAATTCAAAAGTTGGATTCATGCCAGTCGCCACTGTACCTTACCACTTTGCCCAGTCCTGGAATGCCAAGGTGTGTTGCATCTTGCTTACATATGTTTTGTTTTAAAGACCCTCGCCAGTTGGTCTTTAAAACAGTAAGGCCCTTAGCCTTTCCCCTGCACTGGGATTAGGCTATCGACCCAGATTCTTGGGAACTTGTTTGTAACGTGTATGTAACAATAAAATCCTCACTCTTTAAAGCATGTCCAGCCTCCCTGATGGTGATCATGGAAATTCTTAAGTGCAGGCATAACATAATGAGTTCTTGTCCCACTGCCAGAGGCCCCATAAACTGCCTATACCATTCAGTACTTATCCACATTCAGAGGGTCAGAGGACCTAGTTCAGTTTCATGTAGGTTCCCAAGCTGTTAGTTCAGTAAGTAAACTAACTGTCAATAACTTGGCTCAGCTTTCTCTATGTGTTTACTCATCATGATCTTAACCTTTTTGCTAATATAGTCTCTTTGTTCTCATCACCTGAATTGGGAGCGCTACACAGTGTTTAGTTGTGAATCTTTGCATCTGTTCCCAGCAGTTGCTGAATGAAGGTTCTATAATCACAATTAAGGTGGTCATCAATTTAATTATAGGTTTATAGGTGAAGACCAGTTTAGATAACCTCTCCAGTATTGCTTGGAGTCTTAGCTAAAGTCATCTTTCTATGTTCTTGGGTATTTCTCTAGTATAAGGTTTTCTCTAACCCCACAATTGCTCCCTCTATCAAGATATCTCTTTCATTATTTTGTCTCTCTGTCCCTTCTCCAATTCAACTATCTTATTCCCTCATGCTCTCTCTTACCTCCCCTACACCTTTCTTCCTATGGCTACAATGTTCTCAGGAGATCTCTACTTCTTCATTCCAGGGGTATCCATGGATATTTCTCTTAGGTTCCTCCTTGTAACATAGCTGCTCAGGTGTTGTGGATTATAATATGGTTATTCTTTACTTCTAAAACCCCCTTATGAGTGAGTACATACCATGTTTGCCTTTCTGAGTCGCGGTTACCTCACTCAGGAACCTGCTAGAAAAGAAAGTGAGAAATATCTATGAATATATTGGCCCAGGAGACCACTTCCTAAATATAGCACTAATAGCACTGACATTGAGAGCCACAGTTTATAAATGGGAACTCCTGAAATTGAGAAGCTTCTGTAAAGTAAAGGACATGGTCAATAAAACAAAATGACAGACTACAGTGGAAAAAGATCTTCACCAACCCTACATCTCACTGAGGACTAATCTCTAAAGTATATAAAAAATTTCAAGAAACTAGGGATCAAAAAACCAAAAGAATATAATTTAAAAATTGGTGCACAGATGTAAATAGAGAATTTTCAACAAAAGAATCAAAAATGACTGAAAGACACTAAAAGAACTCCTCAATATCCAAGGTCATCAGGAACATGCAAATCAAAACAACTCTGAGATACCATCTTAAACCTGTCATAATGGCTAAAATCCAAAACACTAATGTCAGCCTATGCTGAGGCAGGGGTTGCAGAATGGGGATGGATGGGTGGAATAAGGAAACAAACTTCTATTAACTGAGGGAATCTAAACTTACACAACAACTTTGGAAATTAGTATGGTGTTTCATAAGAAAACTGTGAATCAATCTACTTAGCAAAAAAACTCTTGGTCATATACTTGAAAGATGGAAAGAATGCACATTTTTTGCCCCTAGACAGTTGCTCAACTATGTTCACAGCAGAAATTATTTGCAATAGCCAAAAGCTGGAAATGAAGTGAAGAATGGATTTTAAAATTGTGGTACATTTGTACAATAGAATACTACTGAGCAGGAAAATAAATCCTAAAATTTGCAAGCAAATAAATGTTAATATATTTTCTAAATATATTATAGCCTTGTAAATTTCTTTTTTAAAGTGAATTTGTCCCATTTAAATTGTTTTTTTTTTTTTTTGCCAATAATCACCACTGCTACTCCCTTTCCATTGTCCCTCAATCTCCCATCTTCCATCTATCCTCCAGGAATGGCAAGCTATTCCAAGGAGTCCCTTTGGTCTGGTATATCCAGTTGAGATAAGTCAGAGTTGTCTATCACCACTATGTAAAGGCTGAATAAGGTGTAAGAAATGGGCCAATGTCCGTTCAAACATCAGGGATAAACTCTGATAAACTCTGGTCTTACTCCAAGAGGCTCCACAAATTGCCCAGCCATTTGACTATAGTCTACATATGAAGGATTTAACAAAGACTATCCAATCTACAACATTCCCCCACACACTCCCGCCACCTAGGTAACAGGAAGAACTTAAGAAAGACATCAAAGACAACAATAGATCCCTCTGGGAAGGGGAAATAGAGAAGATCTCCTGAGTAAATTGGGATCATATAGGGGAGCCACCAAGTGGAGATGGGAAGAGATCATGAGAGAATGAAATGGTTAAATTTCTTTATACACAATATATCCATTATATTGTATTATTTTATAATGTTTTACTTTATTTAACCACAAGATAATAAAACTGTTAAAATGTTTTAATTTTATATATCTGTTTGTTTTATTAAAACTATTGTTTTCTTTTCCAAAAAGCATTTAAATTTGTCCTTTTGCTTATAATATTAGTTAAAGCTATTTTTTCACATTATTAAAGAAATGGTATATTAAAATGTGAGGATTAGCAAAACATGTCTTTACAAATTAACTGAAAACACAGTGTTCAAAAGCCATAGTTTATCCCACACATAGGAAGTGGGAAAGAAAAAACAGCTAGTCATGTTCTGATCATCTTTAAATGAGTTTGATATTTTGTTTCCTTGCACACCATGAGGCATAGGAGTCTGCCATTTCCAAGCTACAGTGAACTGAATTCAGTTCTCACAAGGTTTTGAACATACTGTATGTTGAGAATATTTTAAGAACTGAACAAATTTGTGGGGAAAATGGAAATCAGAATACAGGTAGAGGGAGAAGAATATGTTCCTGGCCTTTGAAATAGTGACTCAATATTGTCTTTTTATTATTCTTAACAATTGCAACATCAGTGCTTATAAAGGTGTCATGCTAATTTTATTCTATTTGAATTATATAAACAGAATTTATTCATTTGTTTAAGGCTTACAAAATCAAATTTAAATAGGAAATTGTAAATACAGAGATACTGAAATTTCTGCTGCATTATCACAATATCACCAATGAGTTGGGGTAAGATGACAGCAGTTGAGAAGAATAATGTAATAGAAACTCAGATACATTTCTCTATTGCTTTAAAATTGCATAAATAAACAAATTTCTTACATTATATTTTACTTCCCTCAATGTATGAATACTTTGTAAACACTAACAAGTATTTTGAGTAATTTAACAAATAATTGTATATTTACTATAAATAAACAGAGAAGAGTAAAATACCTGTTAAATGTTACTGATGTTTGCCTATTTTTGAGTTCCCTCCTTTTATGACAATCTATTACTGTGATGTATCAGTGCAGCATAAATATGTTAAATGAAAGGAAAGCTAACATCAGAAATGACACATGATCTTTTATCCTACACTGTATTGTGATAATTTAGTAACAATAAGTCAAGATATTTGATTTATACTCAGAGGTCAGAAATTAATTCTGAAATATTCATGTCTTTTGTTAACTTCTGTTATGTATTAGATTTATATGATGGTTATTACACATTATAAGTTCTAGGCATCTATTTTTTATGCACTAGCCTTTACATATAATTACCTAAACATTTAGTTAGATAAAGAATACCCTATTTTACAGTGAGAATAAAAAATATCAGTTACAGACTTAAAAGGAAATACATGGCATAAATAATATTTTTTAAAATAAATGCAAATGTTTTTAATGAGAATAAATTACATGAAATTATATATGAGAAAAACAAAATACTTATTTTCAATAGTGGATTACTTACTGAAATTGCCTGTCTGAGTATATTTTTACATTATATGCATTTATATTTTCTAAATGGCTTATATTTAATGTATCCATGTGAAAGATTTTTATGCATGTTGCAGTATATTTTAGGTAAATTGTTTTGGAAAAGTAGAGAGTGATCAATGATATCACATCTACTGGAGAAACCAGATTCACCAAATATAACAAAAAAATACTACCAGCAATCAGTGCTAAAGCAGCAACTTTTCATTGTAAAACATTAATTATATTTTCATTCCAAGTAAGTAACTAAATACAGATGTCTCATAAAATACATTTATTGGTAGACCTTTTATGTTACAGAGAAAATTCTCTAGAGGAATCTCTCAAAGTGATGATCTGTAATAATAAATCAGCCAAAGGACCCTCACCAATACCTGATTTAAAAAAAAAAAAAAAAGTTCTCCTTCAGATCAATCATTGTCAACAAGCCAAGAATGGAATAACCCTATTTTTGATCTCATGTCAGACTGTGTGGAAGATTTTATGGATCCTTGAAAGGCAGCTAGTTCCCCATATCTATAATTTGTTGCAGAGACCAAGAAAAATGTGAGCTTACAAATTCTTCTTAATATAAGATTATGGCTTTCTGAAGCTAAATATCTTGAATACACCAAATTTTATTAAATTAGCCTTGGCATTTTTGTCTATTTGTAGACTAATATGCAAGGAGGATAAAAGAAAGAATGACCTGGCTGAATTTTTTCTGACTTTTAATGTTAAAATAAACTTTGGTAAAAGTATCACAATGTAAGTTTGAAAGATTATAGATTCCAGCATGGGTAGGTTATACAGAAACACTGTGATTTATCTCTGGGGGGGATAAAATTCTCAGAGTGTATAATTGAGTCTTGCCATAGCCCCTTTATGTTGTTAGTGAAGTGGTTATGACAGACTGAAAGGTACAGAGTTGTTATAAATCAAGTTTAAATATTATAATGAAATTTATAGAAACTCTATTAAAATTGTGTACTCTCTGTAGGAGGACCTAGTTTTGTTCTTCTCTTGTTATCATATTTCTCTTACTATTATAGAGTTTCCTATGTCATCAAGAGGTTGTAATTGTATTAATATTTTCTCATACTAGACTAAATATCTTTTGTTTTTAGTAATCTCAAGAAAAAAGATAAACTGAATATTGATTATCAGATATTCTGGACTATGCTTTCAATATTATTGTCTACCCAGGGTATAGTTTTTCTTCTCCTCAATAAAGTGATATGAGTAGAAATTTTGCACTATAAATTCAGCAAGAAAGTTGATATTTATTTCCTTTTGCTGGAATATGTGGCTGATTCTGTATGTGCCATGCACATAGACATTTCTATTATCTACAGTTTCAAGATTTACTCTCTAGCTATCTATTCAAGATTCATATGCAAATGTTTCTTAAATAGTACCAACTAAAAACATGTTGATTAGCATCTTGAATGTGGTAACACATTTTTCTTACTTAAAGTTCATTTTCCAAAATCTTTGGTGAAATTAAACATATTGATTTCAAAGCTGAAACAGCATAACTAAAAAGGTTCATCATAGAAGTTCAAAGGAAATCTTAGATAACAAAATATTTGCATTATTACAAGAAAAAGTAGTGTGAACTCTTTTCTCAGCCTTGAGTTGGACAAGTTATAGCTTTATCAAAACTGAAATTTGTCACAAATTATGTGTTTTGAAACTGGTATACCTTGACAATTTAGCTTTTAGCATAATGACTGCAATAGGAATCAGTAAAACAAAAGTAATCAAGCAACTTTACCACTTATATTTAAATAATAGGAAAATTTGTGAAAGTTTCTGAATGTAAACAGTATCTGGTGGGGGTTACAAACTCTGAATAGATACATAGACAACAATAATATGATGGTGACTTAAATTATAATAACAATTATATCTAGTAAAAATTTTAGTAATGATTGGCATCTGTCAAAATGCAATTAACTATCAGACCTACATAATTAGTCTTAAAAGAGTATAAAGTACAATGCCTTATATATAAATTTTAAAAGAATTCACTTAATAAAAATTACAAATCTAACCTAAGCATGGTTTTAACTAAATGTAACATCAATACCTAGGAAGCCCAGAAAGAGGGATTATCCTAAATTAGAGACAAACATGTGATACATAGTAGCCATAGGATGCATATATATTGTGTACATTGGTAAATTTCTGGGTCATGCTCTCTTTATAATCAACTATATTTCAAATGGACTCATCATGGAATTATATTACTATAACTATCTGTGTGATTCATAAGGTAAGTTCAATTTGAAGCCACAACATTTTCTGTAGTATGATAATACTAAAAAGCATGTGATCGTAAATATCACTATGTAGTTTTCTAAGTGATAAGGCAGTCATCATAGATTAGGTCATAGCTGCAATGCTTGCCAGGAAGAATGTGGTCACTGAACATATATAGCCAAAACCTCTACTCATTTCTAGCATTATAGCATCTATATCATCTTTGATATTTCTGAAAACAATCATATATCAACCTGGCTTACATATTAATCAAATGGCTTACAGTTTTTGATTCTTCCATCAATAGTGACCTCTTGATTCAAAAGTTATTTTGAAGAATTTCTTAAGGCATAAAATTTAGTACTAAAGGATGTTTGATTATCTTTTATACAAAACAGGAGACAAACTGTTACAAACTTTATCCTCCCTTCATTTTCTATTAGTTTGCTACATTGTTTTTTGAAATAAAGAACTTCAGAATTCCCTGTAAACAGTCTAAGTCTGTGACAAAACAACAAAAAAAGATGATTTAGATATAATTTATTGTTCTCTTTAAGTATAAATGATGGTTCTGAAGTTTGGGATAAAAGATACACTAATGTATGAATATAGCTTTAAGTAGTAAAATGTATGTTGCTTAACACAGGCCTTCATAGGCTAATGTGTAAAGAATAAGAGACTGTATAAAACTGGCCAAAATGGGGCTTTTCTGAAGGAGTGTAAAGGTATTTAACATCCAGATGATGTAGATAACTACAATTAAATTCTATTTTCTGGACACCACATGGAAGTTTTTAATTTATAGTGGTAATTAGGGCATGTGCAAAACTTGAACAAAATCAAAGCCCCTTCCCCCCAAAAAAAAATCCCCAGGGCAAAGTCAGGATTAGAGCATGAAGTCCAATCACTTGAAGAGGAGGTGTTGGCAACTGATAACTGCAAAAAGAGGTATTGTTAGTTTGATTTATGAGTTTGACTCCTGGTAGGCTAATCATGCACTGCAGGTTGGTCTCATACCCAAGAGTATTTAGGAAACATTTATGGGAATTGATAGAAAAGTAACAAAAAAAGCCAAAAAAATAATTTAACACCAAAAAAAAAAAAAAAGAAAACTCACAAAGTCAGGGTTTGCAGGGAAGTAGTTGAAGTAAAGTGTATGAATATGATGTGACACATTCTATGAAACTTCCAAAGAATTAATAAAAGTATTATTTTTTAAAAAAATAGTAGATACCAAGTTGTCTTTTGAAATGTAAGAGAGGATTGAGATCAAAATGCTGTAACTGTTCTTAGTCCTTGTAATCAACGTTGTGTTCTGCTTCTCTCCACATCTCAATTGGCTCTAGAAATATAGCAATTATATGTTCTGTTTATACCCAGTGCATACATAATTTTTTATGAGGAATTACCATGAGGAAAATAGTTCTTTGGAACTACATTTTTTTTTAAATTTTGTAAAACCTTGCACAATAGGAAAACAAGCAATAAATAAACATCAATATAGACAAAATTATTGTTCCTTATCAAGTTGATAAAAATTCTTAGTTCAGAGCAAAGTTTAAAGAAGCCAGGGAACAATAAAGGTAAATCTCTTTGAATACAATCTAAAGGTCCATCTTTTAATTGCTTCTTAAATCTTTCAGCTGGCCATCCCACATAAATACAAAATGGTGATGACCTTAGGAAGAGCTCCTTTTAGGCATAGCCAAGGAGAGGGTCTAGAGCACTTAGGCCATTTTAAATATGATTGATTTAAGCATGGGTCAATTATATTAGTACATTTAATTAGGCATAGCTAGTAGAAGTTGGCTAAGGCTATAATTTTTTCATTTTTTGTAGAGTCTGAACAAGTTTTTGGCTTTGTCCTTATTTTGCTATCATCATTCACTTGCTGACTCTTGTTCAGGCCTTGCCTGGCCTGAGTCTTCGTATACCTGTACTCCTTGTCCTTACTGTTGGGGTGTCAGAGATTAATTGTCTATTGTTTGTGGTTTTCTCAGAAATTACATTTTCAGGCTCAGGAAATTGAAGCCTGATTTCTGAGAGAAGAATGGACAATCTGTTAAGGTATTTGTTATGTCCTCTCAGTATGATTATCTTTTACTTAAGCTATAGTTTCTCTTTTTGCATCAAAATTTTACATTATTTTAAATTATTGAGATTAAAGTGAGTCCCATTTATATCACACTTAATTTTAATTGATTTTGAAGGCACTGGACATCAAACATACTATATTCTATGATGATGGAAAATAGGAACTTAATTTTTAGAATATAGCAAGAATAAATTCATCCAATTAGTACTGATAACTTTTAATGTGTATGGATGAAAGCTATGTTATTTGTGAAAATTTAAAATATTAAATTTTTTTGTTGTGAAAATAAAAAAATTATATTTTATATATTATTGTATGTGACATCATTTACTGTCAAACAAGAAGTTATGAGTGGGTCAAGGAAAGAACTTTCTTTTTATAGTGAAGTAAAATATCCATGTTTCAAGACACTTCTTTAATGCCATGTCCCAAGAAGACATGAAGGCTTGAAAGTAATAAGTTTCTATGGTGTAAGCAGAGAGGAGTCCATGATACACAGCAAAATGTTTAAATATAAAAAGTGAGGGAGATATAGTCTCTTTTTCCACTATTAATTTCTTTACTAGCTTTCCCAAAAAAATTTTGAAGAAAGGGTATGGGTATATTTATCTAGAAGACATTAAAGAATGCAAGATACCCATGAAAGATTTTATTATAATGTATATTTTATATACAAAATAAATAAACTTTACAAACATATATGCAATCTTATAAGAGAAAATTAAAATTAATATATCAGCAATGTATTTAAAAATGGTAGACCCTTAACTGTATAATGACTAAAGAAACTTGCTTTTATACACATTAGCCTTCAATTTTAGTCCTTTCTGTCAAAAGCATTTAAATGATAAAAACACATCAATTGATTCTTATTTTTCAAAAATCTGACATAAGCTTATAAATTCTATAATAACTTACCAAGCAAATCTGAACAAAATCTTATTTCTTCATTAAAAACAAAGTGAAAATACCCTGTCATGCGCAACCTTGCCAGCAACACCGGATCCTTCTCTCTGCAGTTTATTTGGGCCTTTTTAACAATCTAGTTCCTTCTGATGAATGACGCGGGGGGGGGGGCTGCTCTTAGCTAAATACACTCAGGGCTTCCAATCCAAGATAGCCACATGGGCATCACCAATAGGCTCAGATACGTGGAAGCAATCCAGATCCTTGGCCTTAGCCAAATATGGAGTTGTTTATCAAAGAGAGCACTCAAGGCCAGCACCATCTTAAGGTGTGGCTGTACGCAGCTCTCTACAGTTTCCCCTTTTTTAATATAAAAGCAACAGGCAAGAGTAGAGACCTGATCTATGTAGTATACTCCCACCCAATCAACATCAGACCCATCCGATACCCCTTTTCACAGAGGCGGGAATGTGGGTATCAACCCACATGCAATCAGGCATGTTCTTCATGGGTTTGAGACCCCAAGTGCAGTGTGTAAGCCTCATATCCTGTGCTAGAAAAATTTAACTTTTCAAGGTAGCCAGCCAAACATGAGGGGACTGTTCCATCTCCAAGGCAGCAAAGGCTTGTAGAATCATAGCTGCATTACAGCATTGGGTGAACCTAATATGGCAAATACACCACAGGCACACTAGGAATATCAGCACCATCAGGCCAGCCAGAGCTCCCACCCCCCCACTCTTTAAGGTGGCCCATAGTGGTGGAAATCCAGGAGGACAATCCTTCTGCCAGCCTGACATCTATCCAAGTTGAATTCACCATGATAATAGCCACTCTCAGCTGTTCCATCAGGTGATCGAATTCTCCCATCCAATTACCTAAAAGATAATTAGACAATTGTTTAGACAAGTTAGCAGCATGGTTAAAATTCTCATACTGTATACTGGTAATATACAGTCTTTGGAACTTCCATTTGCAGCCAAGCTGGGCCAGCTGTTACAATACATCAACTTGCTCCTGAACTACATCAATCCTTTGATTGACAATCATCAATCCTCCTTTCAACTGGGCAGCAGAACTCTGCTGTAAATCTAGGGCCCATGCCATGCTAGGTGAAAGATCATTCAAGACTTGTGCGGTTTGCACTGTGTGGCTCATGGCAACAGCGATGGTGGTGGCTCTAGCAGCTACCAAGAAAATAGCTGTAACTATGGCAGCAGTTATTTTGAAATCTCTCTTAGATTGAAAGAGCGACATGGCATTCGGAGCCACTACAGGTGCTGGTATCCATCTGGGCAAGCATGCCACAACAGCAAATCTAAACTCACTAGCATTCCAGCATTGAGAATAAAAACAACTGTCACTAGAACAAGTGCTGAAAGCAAGCCAACTTACAATAAACATAAAAGGAGGAAGAACAATACAGGTGTAGGCTCATATTTAACAAGAGAATAATTCTTAGCTAATAATCAACTACCTCCTATAGCTCGAGGATAACTAGTGAGATTGCATGTAAAATTTCCCAATCCAAAAAAATCCTCCTTTAATCATAAGTAAAGCTTCAGCATGTAAGCAACTACCATTAATCCCAAATAAAAGCTAATTATCAAAAGGATTCACTTTCATCCTCATCTGGTTATGACTCTTATTAACCCTCAGGCCGGGGAAAAAGATAAAATCTTTACTATCATTTGCCCAAACTGTGGTATTTGATAGACATCATGTCCAAGGCCAGATCCTGCCCTTATTGTTGCCCAAACAAAAGGGGACCCACTTTGGCTGGGAAAGGGAAAATTTGATCCAAGAAAGAGGTAATTCAGTCACCCTTGCTCCAGGAATAAAGCCATAAATCCAAGTAGCATTGGCTGTAACTGAACAACTCCCTGTCTTAGCATAAACCTGACCAAACCATCCAGTCTGAAACATGGACAGAGGAATATAGGGAGAAAATCGAATGGTACTATTCCAATCAGCATCAAAACATAAAGTTCCTTCTAAAGCAAAAGTTCTATTTTCTCCCAGAGGGGCTATTTCTGCATCTAAAGGATAATAGGGGATATCAAGAAACTTATTGGTAGTAAAAAGGCGTGGAAAACGCTGAGCATCATGCCGAACTGGTATTGGTTTGGAAAACACTGACAGAATTCCCCATCTTGATTCCATCATTACTATGTGGCTCAGCAAGAGTGTCATCAAGGTCAGCAGCAACATTTGTTCACTGTTCCTCACCATCTTTCTTTTCTTTTTTTTTTTTAAGATTTATTTATTTATTATGCATACAGTTTTGCAGAAGAGGGCACCAGACCTCATCATAGATGGTTGTGAGCCACCATGTGGTTTTGCTGGGAATTGAACTCAGGTCCTCTGGAAGAACAGCACTGGAAGTCAGTGCTCTTAACCTCTGAGCCATCTCTCCAGCCACCATCTTTCTTTTCACCTGGAGCTCTTCTGGTCAGGCATTCTGGAACCCACACTGGATCTTGTTGATCCTGGGGAAAAACATAAACAGATCCTCGTGCCCATGTCAGCACGGGATCAGGCCCTCATCAGAGGCCTGTCAAGATGTCCTTCCATTTTACCATGCCTTTACAGGCACCATGAGGTGGCACTGCATGTCTATCTGCTGCGAAGTGCATCTAAATTTAAGAAATTAAGAGTAAATAAAGCTAAGGAAAGTCTCTCTTTTGGAGTACGGCCATGACCTATTCCCCCTGTTTGTTTTAGTAAGCATGTCTTCAAAGTGCAATAGGCACATTCCACGATGCCCTGTCCTTGAGGATTTAAGGCAATCCATGAGTAAGTTGTACTTCCATTTGTTGACAAAATGAAGAGAATTGTTGACCTGTGTAAGCCGGGCCACTGTCAGTCTTTAAATGAAGGGATTTACCCCACGAAGCCCATGCTTCGAGGCAATGTGCAATAACATTACATCCCTTTTCACCAGACATAGCAGTACATGTATGACATCTGAACAGGTATCCACTGACACATGAACATACTTAAGCGTACCAAATTCTGATATATGCGTCACATCCATCTGCCAGATTTTCATGGGTAAAAGACTACGTGGATTTACTCCCAAGCTAGGTGGGTTCAGAAAAGTGACACACTGTTGACAGTCTAAAACAATTTGTCTGGCATCAGCTCTGGACAAGGAGAACTTCTGCTGCAGAGTCTTAGAATTGACATGAAAAGACAGATAAAATTGTCTTATGTGGTCAAAGGCAGAGACAGGAATAAACCATGGTTGTCTAGTGGCTAGATCTACTACTGCCTTACCCTCACTCTGAGGTCCAGACAATATGGTATGAGCTCAAATATATTGGGGAAAAACTGTGCATGTCTTGCTAAAATCAATTTCTGCAACTGTTGGAATAAAGCACTGATAGTACTAGTAGGCTTAATAGGTCCAGCTACTTCTAAAAACTTGAGCACATTAACCACATAAATTGAATCAGAAATCAAATTAAAGGTAAAATGGCAGGCTTTAAACATTTCAACCACAATCTGCAATTAAACCGTTTGAGGTGTGTTAGGTGAAAATTGAAACTGTACTGGCTGTTAGTTGTGGACCATATAAGCGAAGGCAGTCAGAACTAGGCTGGTGCCCTTGCCTCTTAAACCTGCATGGGCTGAAAGAGTTTCCTTCTCTAACCTAGCCATACTATCTCTAATGCAAAGTGTCTAGTGGGTAGGTTAGCACACAGTAAGAAAAAGGCATACATCTAAAGAATAATTCCTGTCTGCCAAAGAACAGAGCCACACTCTGAGAAAGGAAAGCAAGCAGCTTCAAGGTCTCAGAAAGATTTGCATTAAAAGCCAAAAACTGTTGATTTGGTTTCTGCTGAGAGGGCGGGGCAGCTGCTGCTCTGCTCTTCACTCTGAACTGTCACTTTCAATTAGCAGGAGGTTGTTGTCTCTGTCCCAGGGAGTCTGCACCCTATGGAAAAAACACCAACAGACCCTCTCCCCCATACCAGAACTGAATCTGGTCTAAGTTAAGTGCCATCTGCCAGATTTTTTCATCGATCCTGAGATAAGGCCACATTGCTAAGCCCCTAGTATTTATCAGCTGCAGTAAGTGACTGAGAATCCAGTTAAAACATTTAAAATATAATAAATGAAGGATAAATACCCTCTGGGTATGGCTGCATACTCTCTCTTCTTAGTTTTAAGACAAACTTTAAGAGTGCAATGAGAGTTGCTTCCACAATTTCAGACCCATAAAAATTATAAGAAATCTCAGTCTTCAGCACAAAATTTGGCAATGCTTAATTACTTTTGGAAACTCTATAAGCAACAGCTTTTAATATCCTTAGCTTGTTTCCAGAATGTGCAGAGACAAAAAGTTAAGATGAAAACAAATATCAACAGAAACATGGACATAGACCATCCTTCCAAAGGAGGAAATATGAGTAACACCCCTCTGTCAAATTTGATTTAGAAGCAAAATTCCCCGAGGATTTATTTCAAAATAGGTTATTGACAGAAACTCTGTACACAAAGGACTATTTGACTATTTGAATGGCTTGTTCCTTTGTGATCTTGAAATGAATTTTCAAAGATCCAGTATTAAGATGAAATCTATCAAATAACTGCTATCCCCACCCTCCACATAGGGAGGGGGAGCCAAAGGCCAGCTTCAGGTGGCCTTGGTAAATGGAACCACTTCTGCCTAGGAGTAATCCACAGGTTTTGATCCTCTGTGGAGACAAAAACAGAAGCTCTTTTCCCAAGCAACATATTCTTATAAACAGATTTCAAGGTCAAGATATCTTTAAAATATAAGTATTGGCTTAACTTAGCAGCCTTAGCAATCAATTGCCTTTCTGCAATTAGCTCACCAAAAGTTAAAAAAACTAAAAGAATACATGATAACCTTAATCTAGACTCTGTGTTTATCTGTTATATTTTGTGGCTTTTTTATCTTTGTTTTCTTCTTCGTTTGGAGGTTTTGAGAGTCTAAATCTGTTTTATTGAGAATTTTAATCATTTTTCAACCCAAAGAGCTTTTAAAATGTTGGTATCACTTTAAATGCTGACTCTGCTAGAGACTTGATCACTGTAAAATCTAGTGGTTCCTCAAAGCGATTACCCTGCGTGTCCTGAAACACTGGGCAAGCAAGCTACACTCTGATGTCACTTCTCGCCAGTCTTTAGAATCAAAGGAAAGATTACACTTGACCCCTCCTCCATCTTTATAGGGTGGTGGACCATAAAGCATAGGTCTGTGGCTAAAACTGAGCAAAGGCTCTTTCATTCCCTCCTTCTTCTGGACCAATCTAAGTAGCTCCTCCTCCTCTTCTGAGCTCTGCCCTTGCAGATCTGAGATATCGAGGGACTCTAAGTCAGGATAAAGTCCTCCCTTTCTCCTCCCTTGCTCATCCCTCAAGCTTCTTGTTTCTTCAGAATACTCCTCCTTCAACTGTTCTAAAGCTGCCTGTCCTTCCTCTAGTGCTGCAATGCATCTCTGATCTTCTAGGCACCCCCTAATCAACTTCCAAATGGGTCTTACCCCTGCCTTAAGCATTCCCTGCTCATAGGCAAAATCTAGGTCCCTTCCTAGTTTCTCCCATGAGGCAACTGTAAGGTTGCCAGATATTGCAAACCCTGGTGCAACTAAATCACATTCCTGTAAAAATCTTTCTAAAATACTTGCCTTAATTTAAAAATCCTAAGAATGTAGCAGCTCATGCAGAGCCAAAAAAGTTGGATGTGAGGTTGAAGACCCCATCCTTGTATAACCTTTACACCTTATTTTAAAAATCTTTTCTGAGCTTTTACCAAAGAGCCCCAGCTTTGCTATTGCTGTTACTTTCACTTTAAGCTCAAGTTTGGAACTATTGTTAGTGTCAGTTTAAGCCAAAATTTGCAACTGCTGTTACTTTCACTTTGAGGCAAAACTGCTATTACTGTTTCCTTGAGCTCAAGGTTGCCATGTGTCCACAGCTACAAGAGGTTACACCTACTCATCAGTGAGCTCCCTCTTCTCTGCCTTTATGTACAGATCAGAGCTACCCAACTTTAATCGCGGGTCCCACTTTACCTGGGACTTACCAGTGCACCTCCCCGCTACTGCAGAGAGTTCTGAATCCTGTCATTTGTTTGTGCAAGTGTTGTTCTTGTTCCTGGGTTTCAGCACCACTTGTGACACACAACCTCATCAGCAAGGAAGATGCAACAACGGATCCTTCTCTCTGCAGTTTATTTGGGCCTTTTAAACAATCTAGTTTCTTCTGATGAATGACCCCGGGGCAAGCCTGCTCTTAGCTAAATACCCTCAGGGCTTCAAATCCAAGATAGCCACATGGACATCACCAATAGGCTCAGACAGAAGAAGCAAGCCAGATCCTTGGCCTTAGCCAAATATGGAGTTGTTTACCAAAGAGAGCACTCAAGGCCAACACCATCTTAAGGTGTGGCTGTATGCAGCTCTCTACAATACCCAAAACATAAAATTTCATTTACTACTTTGAATGTACAAAATCAAAGTTGAATATTCATTTCTTACAAACATTTTAAATTTATTTAAATTTAGTTATTGAAATTGTTTATCCTGATCACAAGATATTTCTCCTATGAAACTTGGTTAACATGATAGTGTTATAAAAATGAATTTGTTTTACAAAGTAGATACTATTCAAAATCAACATGAAAGCAAGATCTGAGCTGTTATTATGTGTATAGCACAACTTATTAAAATAATGTTTAAGTGTTATTTTAATCCCCTTTGTGCACCTGACACTATTTTCTGGTGAATATTCATTTTTTCCAGCATATATTTGGTTTCTCCATTACAAAAAATTTTAGCCCATGATGACTCAATTAAACTAGCTAGTGACATGAAGGAAACTACTGCTTATGAAAATTCATAAGAAAATATTATATGTCTATAGTGGGACTATTCTCTGTATGCAGTTCTGTAAATAAAGAGCTGTTTTGGTCTGTGTAGAGAACCATAGAAGTGAGTGGAGAAATCAAAGTAGAGACAGGTAGAAGGAGGGCAGAATCAGCCAGTCTCCAGCCAGATGTCAAAGGAGCACCACGTAGGAATACTGGTACTAGACATTGGGCCACAGTTACATTGCCAGGTAGATTACCGAAAATGGGTTGAATTAAAATGAAAAAGCTAGCTAACAATGTGCCTGAGTCATACACCAAACAGTATAAAATTAGTATCAGTATCTGATTCATATTTTGGTGGGTAAATGCCACCTGGGGCAGGTCTGACCTCTGGCCCAAATGGGGCTGGAAATCATTTACAAAAGATGGCATCCCTGAGTGGGCCACAAACATCCACATAAAGCTTGAGAAAATTTAAAAAAAAAAGAGCATTGTATAGCACAGAAAAAAAAAACAAAAGTGGCTTTTGCATCATATATCTGAAATGGGTCATGGTATAGAGATTCCACGAGGTTCCGGTGGTGTTCTAGTTGTAATTTAAAAGTGGTGGGCTACCACCAAGCAGCTTAAACCCTCAAGTCTCATGGAAGATTTGGCATACATGTGACTGATATAAAGTTTCTGCTTATATCGAACAGAAAGGAAATGGTAGTAGCCTTTCTTGGGTCACTCTGGTTGCTGGCAGTGAACACTTCCACCATATTAAAAAGTCATCAAAAGGGCAGAGTCAGCAATCACATCAATACTAGCTTTTAAAGAGCTCTTTTGGTTAAAAAATGATTAAGGATTTCCTATAAAACATATTTAGACTTACAAAATTTTTAAACAGGGTACAATGTGTGTAAAATGTGCATAGGCTTCAGAGAGAAGACAAAAGAAATACAAAAAGCCCTTAAAAGGATAAATAAAGGAATAAAGATATAAACAGCCACATTAAGATGGCAAATACACAGAGTCTGGAGTATGGTTATTGTGCTTTCTATTATTTTCTTTTTTTTTTACTTTTAATGAGCTAACTTCAGAAAGACAATTGTTTGCAAAGGATGCTAAGTTAAACAAACATATATATTTTAGAGATATTTTTACTTTGAAATCTGTTTATAAGAATATGTTGCTTGGGAAGAGAGTTTCTGCTTTTATCTCCACAGAAGATCAAAACCTGTGGATTGGTTCCAGGCAAATGTGGTTGCATTTGTCAAGGCCACCTTATAATTCTCTGATGGGAAGATTATCTTGTAGGATGTCAATTAAGATAATTCATCCAGGCCCAGAATGCTTGTAAGATTGTCAGCATCCCTTAGTCAGCAGGAAGTTGTAAAAGAAAGAATGCTAAGCCCAAATTCCTAAATATTGCTTAGTAATGTTTGTTTTCGCTATAGATAGTTAATGTTCATAGTCTATTTCTTTTTTCAAAAAGGTAGGGAGAATATAATATAGAAATGTTTTAAAAAGAGATGGATTTTGGTTTGTTGATATAAATTTAAGGTCAATTTTTTTTATGCTGTATGTATTTTTTTACTCTTGTTTAAGCAATGATGTTTATGTAACTCATTTAAAATTGTAATATATAATTGAGAAATGCAGATTTATAGTAATCTATGATAGATAACCAAACTTATAGTCATGTTAGTTAGATTTTGTAGGGATACAAAGATATATATCAATTAGATAAGTTGCCTTCAAATATTTTAAAGACATGTAGAATATGGCATTAAATATATTTTAAAACTTAGACTTTTCTAGACAGTGAGATAGGTTTTGTCCTGGCAGCACTAATGTATTTCAAGAAAATAATGGGCATTGAAGAAACTTCATGTGGGATTTACTTTGTGGCAACAGTTAGCCACTGGATAAGAAACTATTCTGACATTGACCGCTTGATAGTATGCTATATGCTGGTTTCTTAGGCAAGTGATTCTGAACTTTGGCAGAACAATCTGAGATGGTCCTTCAGGTTCTTGTTTTGCAGAGAAAATTTCCAGAACACAAGGAAAAGCGACTGACAAACTATGCCAGATTTCTTGCATCAGTGAAAGGTATGCCAGAGACTCTGGGTCTATAAGCTAAAGATGATGCCCTAATGTTACAAAGAAACTTTGTGTGACTGTCCAGGCAGACAGGTATCATCTTTGTTGTTTCTAGATTTTGGAAGTTGCTTGTACTTCCTGTTTATTTGGGTAATATTATATCCTTCTGTTGACTTTGATGTGGCTGAAGATTTAATAATGATAGGTATAGTTTTTCTTAGTTATTCTAAAAGGTATATTAGAAATGAAACTTTAGATCCACAAGGATAAGGTAGATAATAGGATATTTTCTTTAATTTTTTTAAAGCAAATAGACTAGATGTTGTAACTCAAATTCTTGCTTGATAGCTTTTCTGTTGTAGGTAATTTTGCTATATTGAAATTCAAACCTTTATTTTGATTAGACTAGAAGGAGGAGATGTGGTGGTACTGTTCTCTGTATGCAATTCTGTAAACAAAGAGCTCTTTTGCTCTGTGTAGAGCACCATAGAAGTAGTTGGAGAAATTGGAGTGGAGACAAATAGAAGGAGGGTGAGTCAGCCAGTTTCCATCCAGGCTCTAAAGGAGAGCCATGTAAGGAACCCGGGTGAGCCATGGGCCAGGTCATGTGGCAGGTAGGTTACTAGAAATGGATTAAATTGTGATAAAAGAACTAGCTAGTTACGTGCCTGAGACATAAGCCAAATTATGCATGAATAAGCATGAAATTAATATAAGCCTCTGAGTCATTTCTTTTGGGGGGTAAAAGCTGTCATGGGCAAGTTCCAACCTTCTGGCCTTAATGGGGCTGGAAATCATTTGCAACACATGTCATAGTAAGACACTGGATGGAAAGTGATCAGCTTTCATTTTTAATCAGATTAATGTATCAAAATATTTTGTATTAGACTTCACTAAATAGTTTTTTTCTAAGCAATTTGGCATTTAATATTTTATATTTATTCTTTCATTCTACTTTTTGGATTACTGGGGATATTTGTGGTGCCTAACATGGCTATTTTGTCTCTTAAGGTACAAATCTAGTATGAATTAGTGAACAAGGTTTATAATTACTGATTAGATGATGATTATCTTGAAAATTTTAACAAGCTCTTTATAAGTATATGCATGTATGTGTATTTACATATACCTTTGCATGGATTTCTTTAGAATAAATTACTCATTTTGATTTAAAACTAAAAGTTGTGCCACTTATTTTTTTAACATAGTTACCATTCACATTATCTCAGTACAGACTTCCCAGTATAAAATGAAAATCACTTAATATTATATTTTATTTTCTTTTATTTTCTCTTTCTCATCTCACTAGATATTAATTTTGTTCAAATAGATTCCTAGCTGATAAAACATTATGATGCCATAGTTTCTGTAAGTGTATATATCTTTAATGATGCATTTAGTTCTCTAATTTTACTATCTCAGCCTAAAATCCAGAAAACTATGGAAATACTCTAGTTCTCAAACTAGAGCCCTTTCCATGGTTCTTCTCTATTCCTTGTTTGATTTTTAGAGTGTGGTTATTTTAAATCAGAAAAGTATTTCTCATTTAATGCTGAATACATAAGAATTCTCAATGGTATTTTATACTAACAGCACTGACAAAAGTTCAGTGCTTTGCTCTAGGAATCGGTAAATATTACCCACAGTAATTAAGGTTTGAAACCTTTCCAATTTTGAGTAAGAAAATGTCACAGATACAAATAGTGCCTCATCAGAGGACCAAATAACCCAGTCTTGGGTGTGTGCCTGGATAGGTTTATGTGCACTATGTACATTCAGATGCCCATGGATGTAAGAGTACATTGGTTCCCCTGAAACTGGACTTATAGGCACCTTTTGCCTCCTAATTTAAGAAACAAATTTTCTTGTGTGACCATGGAGTGTACTTAATCAGTATATTATATTTCCAGATTTTGAAAAATACATTTTGTCATGTAAAATGAAAACACTTTTAGATCACAGGTTATAAAAACAAGTGTTATACCCAAATTAAATTATAGATTATGGGTGCTGAGGCCATAGTGTTAATGACTTTTATGCTAATGAAATGTATTTGAATTTAATGTGTGTGATATGAGGTTAGTTATGGATTTTATCACTTTCTTCTTTGTCAAAATCAAATTGCTGTAAGACTGTTGCCTTATGCTCAATTCTAGTCTTAGTCAGCGAGTATGTTATATAAATACAATGATGTTTTCATTACTATTTTTCTGTAGTATAACTTAAAACTGGCATGAGAATTTCATCAGATAGTTTGGCATTGCACAGGCTACCCTGAGATTATAACATTTCAAGATAATATTTAATGTTATGTTTTTAATTTCTGTGAAGAATTACATTAGAATTTTGGTGAAGATTTCATTGACTCTCTAGTACTATAAAAAGGCCATCTTACCAAAGAGATTTTAAAGAGTCAATGAAATCCTAATCAAAATTTTTGATGTTGCAAATCAATATAGTAATTTTTTCAACTTTATTTTACGCATCATTAAAACATTTCTATGTTGCAAATCATCATAATAATAGTGCAAATCATTATACCATTTCTTTCCACACATAGGTCTTTCCACTATCTGAAATCTTTATTAATTTTTTTTAATGTTTAAAGTTTAAAGTTCTTATTGACAAATCTTTCAAGCCTTTGCTCAAATTAATTTCAAAACTTTGTTTGAAACAGGGTTTTTTTGCTTATTTGTTTTTCAAAGTTTTGGGTAGTATTTTAAACATTTAAATTGCTTAATTTTAATATTTTTATCTATTTATCTACTGACTTGGGTATTCACTAATATTGAAAAACCAGCCATTAGTTGAACCAATATAGTTTAAAGTTAATCTATCATTTTTGTATAAAGTTCTTCACAATTTAAAATTTTTTATTATGAATTAAGTCACATTTTCTACCTGTGAATATCCTTGTTCAAGGTCCCTTTCCTCTACTCTAGCAAGCCCTCTAGTCACTCGCATTCTCCCAAAAACCACATCTCCTTCCCTGCAAGAGCAGAAGGTCCAAAGGTCCCAATATAGCTTAGTACAGCATCCACTCATGGCAGATCCAGGTTCCTCACGAAAACATCAAGAATGAGTCAGGTGTTCCTCTAGAGGGAGTGACATCTAAAGTGCCAGTCTAAGGTGTTCCAGTTCCCAAGCTGTTCAGTGGTTGTGGTTTGCCACTTTGGCATGATTTGCTTTTTTCTTTTTTTGCTTAGAGTCCACTAATGAGTGATTACATCCTGGTCTTATATTTCTGGGTTTGTGGTACCTCACTCAGGAGGATATTCTCCAAATACATGCATTTGCCTACAAATTTTAGGATATCATTTTTTTTTTTTTTTTTTTACTGCTAAGTAGTACTCCATTGTTTGGATGTACCAAAGTTTGTTAATCCATTCTTTGATCGAGAGAAACATAGATTGTTTCCAGAATCTTGCTATTACAAATAATGCTGCTATGAACATAGTTGAGCTAATGCCTTTGGAGTGTGAATATGCATCTTTAGGGTATATGCCCAGAGGTGGTATTGCTGGATCCTTGAAGAGATGAATTCCCAGTTTTCTGAGAAACTGCCATACTGCATACCAGAGTGTCTAAAAAAGCTTCCACTCCCACCAACAATGGAGGAGTGTTCCCCTTGCTCTGCAGCCTCTCCAGCAAAGGCTGTCATCTGTATCTTTTATCTTAACCAATCTGACAGGTGCAAGGTAGTATCTCAAAGTTGTTTTGATTTGCATTTCTCTGATGGCTAAAGAAGTTGAGCACTTTTTCAAGTTCCTTTCAGCCATTCGTAATTTTTCATCAGAGAATTCCCTTTTTAGATTGAACTCCAAGTTTTGATTGGGTTATTCAAGGTTTGGGGCTCTAAATTCCTGAGTTCTTTATGTATTTTAGAGATCAGTCCTCCATCAGTTGTAGGGTTGATGAAAAGCTTTTTCCATTCTGAAGGCTGTTGTTTTATCCTATTGAAAGTGTCCTTGGCATACAGAAGCTTCTCAGTTTCAGGAGGTCCCACTTATTGAATGTTGTTCTTAGTGCCTGTGCCACTGATATTATATTTATGAAGTAGTTGCCTCTGCCAATTCATTTTAGGGTGTTTCCCACTTTCTTTTCTATGAAGTTCAGAGTGCCTGCCTTTATGATGAGGTCTTTGATCCACTTGGATTAGGGTTTTGTGGATGGTGTCAGGCCTGGATCTATTTGCATTTTTCTACACACTACCTACCACCTATGCCAACACCATTTGCTAAAGATACTATCTTTTTCCATTGAATATTTTGGCCTCTTTGTCAAAGATCATGTGTTCATAGGTTTATGGGTTAATTCCATTGATCCGCAAGTCTTCTTTTATGCCAGAACCAGGCTGTTTTTATTACTGTAGCTCTATAATATAACTTGAAGTCCATGATGGTAATGCATTCTGATGTTCTTTTGTCAAGAAAAATTGTTTTGGGAATCATTACTTTCCTGTTATTACAAATGAAATTGAGTATTATTCTTTCAATGTCTGCAAATTATTGAGTTGGGATTTTGAAGGAAAGTGCATTGAATATGTAGATTGCTTTTGAGAGAATTGCCATTTTTACTATTTTGACCCTACTGATCCAGGAACATGGGAGGTCTTTCGATTTTCTGATATCCTCTTCAATTTCTTTTTCAGTGATTTCAAATTTTTGTCAAATAGATCTGTTACTTCTTTAGTTATAGCTACTTTAAGGTATTTAATGCTATTTGCAGCTATTAAAAAAGGTGATTTTTCCCTTATTTCTTTTACAGCCCTTTTACCTTTTACAGGGCTACTGATTTCTTTGAATTAATCTTGTATCCTACTATATTTCTCAAGGTGTTTATGAGCTATAGGAGTTCCCTGATAGAATTTTGTGGGTTAGTTATGTGTACAATCAGATCATCTGGAAATAGCGATAATTTCACTTCTTCTTTTCCAATTAGTATCCCCTTAATATCTTTTCTTTCTCTTATTGCTTTAGCTAAATCTTTAAGAACTATATTGAATAGATAAGGAGAAAGAGGACATCCTTGTCTAGTTCCTGATTTTCATGTGAGTGCTTTGAGTTTTTCTTCATTAAGTTTCATGTTGGCTGTTGGCTTCTTGTAAATTGCCTTTATTATATTGAGATATTTTCCCTGTATGCCTGATCTTTCCAAGACATTTATTAAAAAGGAGTGTTGGATTTTTTCAAAGGCTTTTTTAGAATCTAAAGATATGATCATGTGGGGTTTTTTCCTTCAGTTTGTTATATGATAGATGACATTTACAGTTTTTTGTATGTTGAACCATCCATGAATTGGTGGGATGAAGCCTGCTTGGTCATGGTGGATGATATTTTTTATATATTGTATACCCTTTGTTAGAATTTTGTTGAGAATTTTAGCATCAATATTCATGAGGGTAATTGGTTTTTGAATTTTTCTTCTTTGTTGTGTTTCAGTGGATTGGGTGTTAGAAAAATTGTGGTCTCATAAAAGGAATTTGGATATTTTTCTTCAGTTTCTTCTGTGTGAAATCATTTGAAAAGTAATGATAGTGACTGTTCTTTAAATGTCTGGTGGAATTCTACAGTGAAACCACCTGGACCTGGGCTTTTTTTTACTTGGGAGGCTTTTAATGACAACTTCAATTTACTTAACTTTTATAGGTCTGATTAGGTAATTAATCTGGTCTTCATTTAATTTTGTAAATGGTACATTTCCATAATGCTTTCCATTTCTTCAAGGTTTTCCATTTTTGTGGAATACAGATTTTTAAAGTACGACCACATAATTCTTTCGATTTCCTGGGATCTGTTGTTATGTCCCCTTTTCATTTCTGATTTTCTTGATTTGGTGAAACTCTCTTTCTGCTTTTTGATTTATTTGGATAAGGATTTACCTATCTTACTAACTTTCCTAAAGAACCAATTCTTTAATTCTTTAATTTGTATTGTCCTTTTTGCTTCAATTATACTGATTTCAGCTCTAAGTTTGATTATTTCCTGTCATCTATTCCTTCTAGGTGAGTTTGCTTCTAATTGTTCTAAGACTTTCAGTTTTGCTGTTAGTTCTCTATTGTGAGATATCTGTGTGCATTTCACATATGCATCTAGTGCTATGAACTTTCCTCTTAAGACTGATTTCATGGTGTCCCAGAAGGTTGTGTAAGTTGGCGATTTATTTCCATTAAACTCTAGGAAGACTTATGTTATTTCTGCCCGTGAGAGCAAATATACACTAACAAGGCCACACACTCGAGAGTTCATTTAAGAGAGGACTCCCAGGTAGATGAAGAAACAGTGGAGCAGGACAGAAGTCAGAGGACAGAGAAAAAGGGCTGGGACATGTGCTTGCAGTCTCTTTTAAGGGAAGAGGCGTGCACAGGTATGCATCATGGGTCCAGGGAGGTGATTCTGGGTCTAGCGAGGTGCTTCCATACACAGTGGGGCAGGGTTTATGCAGCCATTCCCAGGGGCATGCCTCTGTACAAGGTGCATCCCACCTGAGCCAGAGTTGGTTCGCCTAAATGATGTTTAATTTCCATGAGTTGGTAGGCTTTCTGTGATTTTTGATGTTGTTGAACTCTAATTTTATGCCCTGGTGGTATGATATGATACAAGGAGTTATTCCTTATTCCCACATTTTTCTATCCATTGATATTTGCATTATGATCAAGTATGTAATCAATTTTAGAGGAAGTTCCATGTGGTGTTGAGAAATATGTATATTTTATTGAATATGGGTGGAATCTCAAGTACATATCTGTTATATTCATTTGCATCATAACCTCTGTTAGATTTCTTATTTCTTTTTTGTGTCTCTGTATGGTTGAACTATCCAAGGGCAAAAGTGGGGTACTGAAGTCTCCCACAATTAGAGTGTGAGAATTGTTGTAGAATTTGAGCTTTTTGCAGTCTTTCTTTTACATAGGTACGTGCCCTTATATTAGGGGCATAAATATTCAGGATTGAAATCTCATCTTGATCAATTTTTTGTGAGATCAATAATTAATGTCCATCATGGTCATTATTAATTGACTTTAGTTTGAAGTGTACTTGGTTAGATATTAGCATGGCAACACTAGATTTTTTCTTTTTCTTTTTTCTTTTTATTTTAAATATATTTTTCTCTTCTTTATTTTGTATTTATCAAAAAAAACAGTAAAAAGAATTTAAAAATGCCGAGGAGTTAACAATAACTATACAGAGGATATTAATCATAAGCATGGCTTATCAAGGGTGGAAATACAAATAAGATTACTACACATATATTTTCTTTGTGTTCAGCTTTCCCTCTGAATTTTTTTTCCATCCCTGTATATCCTTATTGAAGGTCTCTTCCCCCTCCCACCACATCTGATTATTTTTCTTCTCTGCAACTCCCCATCCCCTCCCTTGGCAGGGAGCAGACAGTACCATGGTCACACTGGCCCAATAATGCTTGGATCAGTCTTCACTCCTGGCCAAATCCAGCTCTGTACCCCTCCCTCAAGAGTGAGTCAGGTGTTCCTATAGATGGACTGGGGTTTGAAGGGTCAGTCCAGGGTGTCTCCGATCCCAAGCCGTTCAGTGTCCGTGGTCTGCTGCCTGGGCATGCCTGGCCCTTTTTCTTGTTTGTTTAGAGACCACTAGTGAGTGAGTACATCCCCTGCTTATCTCTCTGAGTTTGTGATACTTCACTCAGGAGGATATTCTCCAAATCCATCCATTTGCCTGTGAATTTTAGGATATCATTTTTTCTTACTGCTGAGTAGTATTCCATTGTGTAGATGTACCACAGTTTGTTAATCCATTATTCAGTTGAGGGACATCTAGGCTGTTTCCAGGTTCTTGCTATTACAAATAATGCTGCTATGAACATAGTTGAGCTAATAACTTTGGAGTGTGAATGTGCCTCTTTAGGGTATACACCCAGAAGTGGTATTGCTGGGTCCTTGGGGAGATTGATTCTCAATTTTCTGAGAAACCTCCAAATTGTATTCCAAAGTGGCTGAACAAGCTTACAATCCCACCAACAATGGAGGAGTGTTCCCCTTGCTCCGCATCCTCTCCAGCATAGGCTGTCATCTGTACTTTTTATCTTAGTCAATCAAACAGGTGTTAGGTGGTATCTCAAAGTTGTTTTGATTTGCATTTCTCTGATGGCTAAAGATGAAGAGCACTTTTTCAGGTGCCTTTCAGCCATTCGTAGTTCCTCTGCTGAGAATTCCCTTTTCAGATCTGAACCCCACTTTTTGATAGGGTTATTCAAGGTTTTGGGATCTAAATTCTTGAGCTCTTTATATACGTTTGAGATCAGTCCTCTGTCACTTGTAGGGTTGGTGAAAACCTTTTCCCATTCTGTAGGCTGGCGTTTTGTCCTATTGACAGAGTCCTTGGCTTTGCAGAAGCTTTCCAGCTTCAGGAGATCCCACTTATTGATTGTTGGTCTTAGTGCCTGTGCCACTGGTGTTATATTTAGGAAGTGGCGGCCTGTGCCAATTTGTAGAAGTGTATTTCCCACTTTCTTTTCTAACAAGTTCAAAGTCGTTGGGGTTAAGTTGAGGTCCTTGATCCACTTGGATTTGAGGTTTGTGCAGGGTGACAGCCTGGATCTATTTGCATTTTTCTACACACTTCCTTCCAGTTATGTCGACACCATTTGTTAAATATACTATCTTTTTTCCCTTGAATGTTTTGGGCCTCTTTGTCAAAAATCAGGTGTTCATAGGTTTTTGATTTAATGTCTGCATCCTCAACTCTATTCCATTGATCCACAAGTCTGTTTTTATGCCAGTACCAGGCTGTTTTTATTACTGTAGCTCTATAGTATAGCTTGAAGTCAGGGATGGTGATATCTCCTGAGGTTCTGTTGTTGAGTAAAATTATTTTGGCAATCCTGGCTTTCCTGTTATTCCAAATGAAATTTAGTATTGTTCTTTCAAGGTCCAAAAAATATTGTGTTGGGATTTTGATAGGCAGTGTATTGAATCTATAGATTGCCTTTGGTAGAATTGCCATTTTTATTATGTTGATCCTACCAATCCAAGAACATGGGAAAGCTTTCCATTTTCTGATATCCTCTTCAATTTCTTTCTTCAATGATTTAAAATTTTTGTCAAATAGGTCTGTTACTTCTTTGGTTATAGTTACTCCAAGGTATTTAATACTATTTGCAGCTAATATGAAGGGTAATGTATCCCTTATTTCTTTTTCAGCTCTTCTATCTTTAGCGTATAGAAGGGCTACTGATTTCTTTGAGTTTATCTTGTATCCTGCTACATTGCTGAAGGTGTTTATCAGCTGTAGCAGTTCTTTGGAAGAATTTTGTGGGTCACT
>PVIH01011361.1:0-69648 GCA_004025045.1 Sigmodon hispidus
GTTACTCCAAATGAAATTGAGTATTGTTCTTTCAAGGTCCAAAAAATATTGTGTTGGGATTTTGATAGGCAGTGCATTGAATCTGTAGATTGCCTTTGGTAGAATTGCCATTTTTACTATGTTGATCCTACCAATCCAGGAACATGGGAGAGCTTTCCATTTTCTGATATCCTCTTCAATTTCTTTCTTCAATGATTTATCTCTGCACTTTTTCTGGAGATACCTGGCCCACAGTCACTTACACTGAAAGGGTTCTTAGCTGAGTGTCTAGATTCTGCCCTCCAGGCTGTGTTTCATGAGTTGCACATGTCAGGTTTAAAGGTGATACAGTGTGGAGTGATGTAAGAGACCCACCTCTCTGGGAAGTTACAGGAGATTGTGTCTGTGGCTTGCATACAGAGAAAGCAACCAAAAGATTTTTAAGGCAGAATAGAATCACTGTGTACATCATAGGCTTGCCACTCACAAAGCAGGGCTTTGAGTAGTGCCATGAGGTTCTTCTGTTTTGTAACTTATCTAGAAGGAAGAAGCACCAGCCATCCTTCAAATCACCATGACTCAGACTGTGCTGTACACTGGGTCTCTTGGGGGTTGAGGATCTGAAAGATCACAATGCTTGGGCCCTGTCTGAGGACATATTTAATTGCACTGAGATTCTACTAGTGTGGAGATGTACTGCCTTGGGACATCTTGCTGGGGGAGAGTAGGTTTCTGTCACACAGAAAGAACAAAGAATCTAGGCAGGATATAGGCAAATGAGGGCTTATAGGCTGTCTTCTGCCAGCTGCTTGCTGTGTAAATAAAGTTTTATTGGAACCCAGTCACATCCCTTTGTTTATGCCTGGCACTTGGCTGCCTTCACTAAAATAGCCAAATTGTATGTTGCAACATATTCTGTCTGGTCTGCAAAACCTAAAATATTTACTCTTTGGATTGGAAGGCCCTAAACCAGGGAGTGATGAGTTTCAAGGCTGTGGGTGGCAGGAAAGGGCTGGGCCATATTTCAGAGGAGGACATAGTTTTCTGTGGTAGAGATACTGTCTCAGAAACTTCAGTTGGCCACAGCCTTCCCATCAGGGAGGGCACACAATCAGAATCTTCCCATGTTCTACTAATCAGAACTGCAGCATCTCCAGCTGGACATAGACCTCATCAGAACCAAGAGTATCCATGGTTTCTGTCAACAACAGTACAGAAGAGGACCTCATAAGCCAGTGGGATGGATAATGGAACCTTAACTCTTTACCTGATGATGACAATGAAGAGCATCAGCCCTGATCACTTCTTCAATCATCTCATCCCTCTTCTCTGGTACCCACTCCAGTGTCCACAATAGTGGCAGACACCACAAAGTGATGTAAATTTGGCTACATCTTGTTCCCCATCTTCTGTACACATAGACCCTTCTGAAACTTCCCTGATGTCACAGGGTTGCACAAAGCTGACCACAGAGTTTGTGAAAGTCAGGAGAAGCTTGCTACCCAAGTGGATTATGAAACTTTCATGTAGTCCAGCAGCCACCAAGAAGTCAACGATATCAGTGTGCTTTGTCTGGGAACGCCATAGTATATGACACAGAAACAGCTATTGCAGCATGAAACTGTTCCCGTGAAGATTTGTGTCCTGATTAAAAGACAGTATGTGTACACACACACACACACACACACACACACACACACACACACACACATGCACACATGTGCATGCGCACACATAAGTGCCTGCATAAACATGGTGAGCTCTATGATGCTTAAATGGATAACAGCCTGCCAGACAAATTTGGAGAATGTTCCACCTGACATCCCACACAACTGCAACTCAGTTCAATGTATGCATTGTTCATTCTTAAAATGAGTTGAAGGTTGAGAAACCTTGCAATGAATGGCCCTGTTTAAACACAATGAGTGGCAGATATATATAGCTTGGGAGTAAATGTGTCTGCCAAAAATGGTGATGACCTGAGCTGGATCTCTATACTCACCAACAATAGTTCTCAGCCTTCCTAATGCTAGGCTATTTAGTGCAATTTTTCACATTGTGGTGACCCCGACCATAAAATTGTTTTGTTGCTACCTCATAACTATAATTTGGCTACTGCTATGAATCATAATGTAAATTTTTTTGGAGATAGAAGTTTGTTGAAGGGTCACAATCCAGGTATGCTGGAAAGAGACAGCTAACTATTCCAAGCTGTCCTCTGACCTCCACACATACAGTGTCACATATGTGCATTCACACACATACACAGATAAATATAATAAAACTTAAACTTAGTGGGTCACAAAGCAATATCAAAAAAGACATGTAAATGGGCAGGACGCTGGAAAGAAGAAGGCAATCTGAAAGGGTATGATGTGAACAGTGTGCATTACATGCATGTATGAAATGGTCAAATAATAACTTTCATAAAAATAAAAATTAAGAATAGTCTTTACAACTTTAATTTTATTTGTCATTGTGTATGTGATGGGTATATTTGGTAGATATACTATAGCATGCATGCAGAAGTCACAGGGAAACTCCATGGAATTGGGTCTCTCTCCAATCCTATTTACAAACATTCCAGGGATTGAACTCATCTACAGCTTGCATTGCAAGTGCTTTTACCCAGTGAACCATCTTTCCAGCTCTCTTTTGGAAGTTACTGAAGGCTAGCTTTTCATGGATTTTCCTAACTCTGTTCATTAAACTAAAGATCCCTTGTCAGTGTTCTGCCTCATGGTTCACAGCGCTCAGATCCTCTTTGGAAAATACCACTCTGGATACAGCATTTAAGCATTGTCCCTGAGATGTGCAAGGTGAGCCCCCAGGGAGTCATATGAAGCCTCTATTGTTTCTAGTCACTTTGAGTGTCATTTTCTGTGTTTGTTGGTTTGTTTGGTGTGTGAGGGATTGAATGCAGGGCTCACACATGGTATGTGCTCTGTCACTGAACTACATTCCTAGTCCTTTCTTTCTTTATCACTTTGAGGCAAAGTTATCTTACTTTGAATTTGCTCTGTAACCCAAGAGGAGGCCTTGAAATTGTAATCCTCCTGCATCAGCTTTCATCTGCCACAAGGTCCAGCTTGTATATAAATTTTAGAGGTGTTTTATAATGTGTACATGTTAGCATAATATTTTAGTAGTACAAATGAGTTATAAACAAATGTGTGTGTGTGTGTGTATGTGTGTGTGTGTGTGTGTGTGTGTGTGTTGGGGATATGGGTCAAAACCCTTTAAGTAGAAATAATGTTTACAGATCAAAAATAAAATCCAGAAATAAGGCCTGGAGAGATGGCTCAGTCAGTAAAGATCAAGCTCTGAGATCAACATACCTGCCACATTGGGTCTTATATATTGCATGCATGCATATATTTTGCATGCATGTATTTTGCATGGATAAATTTTGCATGTTGCATCTAGTCTCCTGGAACAATATCCTTTGTGCTCCTGCCACACCCAGTAGGTCATCCAACATACTCACTAAAGACACTAAGTGTGTGAGAAAGGTTGAGACATGCTAAGGTTATGTAGACTAAGCATGCAGTTTTCTCAATCATGTATACGGTCAGAGTTCTGAGCCTTGTGATAGTAACAATGCCTTCTGAAGCGTGGGAGTCATTATTTTATTATTGCTATTGTTTTATGTGTGTTTATGTCCACAGGTGTAGAAGTCAAAAGACAGCTTGCGGAGGTTGGTTCTCTTCTTCTACCATGTCGATGCTAAGGCTTGAGCTTAGTTCATCAGGATTGACAGCCATGTCTTTCCCTGATGAGCTATTCCACCTCTCTGAAGAATATTTCTGCTTGTTTATGATGAGGCAGATTTCTTTAAATCATGCATGTAGACACATGGCTCAGGCAGGACAAGCTGAATACACAGTTGTCCCAGATAAAAGTTGACTCCCTGCTGAGGAAATGTGTTATGTTTCTATCCTTACTTCATTTGTATCCTGAGTCATGAGACTTAACCAATTTTATGGAAGTTTAGAGGCCGCTTCCAGGATGCATGAGCCACGGCTGCTCTGCCATCTAGGAAGGAGGGCATGGCTTTGTTTTTGTGAATGAAACTATTAGTCCCATGAGAGTAGGGAGATGAAAGTTTGAGCTTTAGAAATTGTGGCAGACTCTGAAGCTCTTGGGAGATGCCTAGAAAGGAGAGTCCTCATAAGAATCCCCAGTGATCCTGGAGATTGAAATTTTTCTGTTTCAGGAGAAAGATATGCTTTATGGTACTTATCAAGTAAACAGGTGCTTCACAAAACAGAGAGTGTGGAGATTATTCATTTAAATTATGGTTCTATAAAGTTCATGAATTGGGGGCTAGGAAGATGACTCATTGGATAAAATGCTTGCCATTTAACCATGAGGTTCATGGTTCAGGTCTCCAACATGCATGTAAAAGCCTTGCAGGTATGATGCATGCCTTTAATCTGAGCACTCCTGAGGCTGGGAAGTGGCAGGGGGGAGGGTCCTTGGGACCACCCATATGGCTAGACTAATGAAAGCCACGAGCTTTGGGTATACTGAGAGATCTTGCTTTAGTTCATAAGATAGACAATGAACAAGGAAGTCCCTAGATGACAATCTCTTGCCTGCACCTAAATGTCCAAACATGTGCACCCACACCAGGTGTGCCCACACATGTGACTATGCATACAACACAGTATACATGTTAAAATTAATAAAAATATAAAGTGCATGAATTGATAGTTTTAAAAATAATTAGAAGATTTTGTGCCTGTATTTTTGAGGTATCCATTCCTATTTAGTAAAACATAGTTTTATTTTTATTTTATTTTTAGTATTCAATCCAGTGAACACTGAGAAATGAATACATCTGTGTGGCCCACCCTACATAAAAAGGGAAGCTTCTCAATGCCCCCAATCCTGCCTCACAGTTGTACAGTAGCCTTGTCCTCTCAAGAACTTTCAATAAACGGGAGCTCACATATGTGCCCATAATGTACCTGAGCTTTATTCGTGTTTTCAGTGTATCAGTAATTTGCTCTCAAATGGTAACCCATTGCATGAAGATATCAAAGACTCATTTATCCCGTCATCCCTTGGGATATTTTGGTTATTCCTATTTGGGGACTTTATGAATGGGGCTTTTGTGAACATTTATATAAGTATTTTCTTGTCCGTGTATGCTCTCATTTCCCCTAAGGCAGTGACCACTGGGTTATATGATGGTATATATTTTACTTTGTGATAAAACACAAAATATTTTTCTGAAATATTCATGGCATTTTATATTTTCACAAGCAACTATATGAGATTTCTGGTTACTGTGTATTAGAGGCAACATTTAATGTCAGAGCCTTTTTTTATTTTAGCTATCCCTTGGGTCTGAAATAGTGTGTGATTGAGGTTTTATTTCTCACTTCCCTGATGGCTAATGATGTTGAACATATTTTAGTCTGCACTTTGGCTGTTTATACACCATCTTTTATAAAATATGCCCATATTGTGACTGGAATTTTAAGTGAGTCTTAAGAATTCAGTATGCATTGTTGGTGCAAGTCATTGGCAGACCTGCTTCATGGGATTGCTTTTTCATAGCCATGGCTTCCTTGTTTATTTTATCATGGGGAATTTAATTATGAGAAATTTTAAAATTTTATAAAGTTCCCCAGATTTTTGATTAGTGCTTCTATTTCCAAGAAATTAATGCCTAACCAAAAGCACAGAGTTACATTTAAGTTCATTAATTTAATATGTGTTATAGTTTAGATGTGAAGTGGCCTTCCAATCATTGAGTTATGACTAGGTCATGATGGCTGGGAACTAATCAGTATTAACACAATGATTAGTGCATAATTTGATGACATTGGGAGAAAAGCAGGATATAGGTCTCAGTTGGAGGAAGTAGATCATCAAAATCATTCAGGTGATGTTTTAAAGAGTATATATATTGTCACTGGTTCCTTTCTGTCTATCTGCTAGCAAGGAGAGGAACAATTTGTTTTTCCCAAGCCCTCAGGTCAGAAAACAGTGGGACTTGGACTGAAGCCCCTGGAACCATGAGTCACACCCTCGTACATTGTTTTCCTAAAGGACTTGCTCAGAGTAACAGAACATGACTAACTATTACGTTTCTGTAGTAAGGCATTACAACTTTTGGTGTTATTTTTCTACCTTTAGTCTCTGTTATAATGCACGGAGTTTGGGGAAAGTTCAATTAGCAATAAGCATACTTCAGACAGACCTCACTGGCTACAATACTATACTTGTTAGGTTGTATGAAAGTCAAGTAGGTTAAGCTGCTAGGTAAAATTGTTCCAAGACCAACCTCCAATATAAATCAATATAAGTTTTAGCATTGAGTCTCCATTAATGTTTTCAGTGACAAAGCTGTAGAGATTTTAGAGGCATTGTTATAATTCCTTAACCAGGAGAGCTAAGAGTAGCTAGTAATAGCACTGGGTCAGAACCGTGGGTACCTTGCACCTGGGGTGTCCTCTGGATTCTGTCTCATGTCTAGTCATCTCACTAATGATTCTGTTTGATGTCTTTTCACTGTAATACATCTCAAAGAATGGGCTTCTGCTTTCATTGATTTTCTCTATTCATTTCCTGTTGTCATTTTCGCCCTGAAAATTAAAAGAAATATTACTTCATTTTATGCCCTTACTTTAGATTTAATGTGCTCATGTCTTTTTGTTTACTGGAATAGAATTTAAGGTGGTCATTTCCAGGTCTCATTTTCTTTTAAATAGATATATTCAGTGTTATGATCCCCCTATTAACTGTTGCATGTGTTTTGATCACTTGTAATATCATTTTCTCATGGTTTAAAATTTCTCCAAAGACTATTTCTTTGGTCTGTATGTCATTTAGAAGCATATTCTTAAATCCCCAAGTGTCTGGGAATCTATCTGCTGTCTGTTTTAATTTTACTTTAATCCACCATGGACAGGAAACATGGTTTATTAGCTCGTATTCCTTTAAGTTGGAAAGCATGTGTCATGGCCCCAAATGTAGTCTATGCTGCCAAGTGTTTAGAGGAAGCACCCTCACAGGCAATGCAAGCAAACATACTCTGTTCTTACTGGATAGCTTGTTTTTGTACAAATCCCAATGTTGTCCTTCCCATCATCCATACTGTTACTATGATTTTGCCAGTGAAACCCAACAATAGCTAACAAAGGTACTGATGTGTGTAGTGTTGTGGTGGGTCCATCTGACCTTCTTCACAGCTCCATTGGTCTTTGCTGTTGTGTCTTCATAGCCCGCTCTTAGTTGTGTATGTGTGGAGTACACTAAGGGTTGTTACATCTTCTCCTGGTGTGTATGTTCTTAAGATTAAGTTGTGCCCCCCTTGTAGCCTCCCTTTCCTTCGATCAGTTTTCTTTCAAGTCTTCTTTGTCTGAAATTGATACGGCAACTCCAGCTTTCTTGCCATGGATGGTATTATGACACATTTCTCTCTCCCACTGCTTCTGAAGTCACTGTGTGTTTATGGTTAAAGTGGGTTTCTATAGGACAGAATCTAGTTGAGTCCTGCTTGGGTCTGCTATGATAACCTGTTTCTTTCTAGTAGGTAGTGGGCTCTCCCATGATATAGCTTACTTTTTTATTGTGCTTGTTCCTATTTTTTGTATAAAATAAAGTCATTTTTATCCATGTATCCTCTTGCTCCCCCTCCCTTCCCTTCTCTCAATCCCTCCCAGTCAGCTTTCAGCTTCCCCCCTCCGTACCTCCCATGCTCTCTCCAAAAAGGCAAGAAGTTGCAAGGTGGGTGAGCTCAGCATGGCACATCCACTCCAGGCAAGTCTGATTTCCTCATCTTACTATCAAGATTGGGTTAGGTGTTCCTCTGAAAGGAGTGGGCCCTTAGGTTGGAATTTTCCTTCTAGGTTTTCTGTAGGGCTAGATTTGTGGATAGGCATTGTTTAAATCTAGTTTTGTCATGAAATATCTTGTTTACTTTATCTATGATTGATAGTTTTGCTTGGTATAGTAGTCTGGGTTGGCAGCCATGTTTTTTTTTTTTTTTTTTTTTTTTTCCCAAAGGTGATAATGCAAACAAGATTGCTACACATATATTTACTTTGTGTTCAGCTTTTCCTCTGAATTTTTTTTTCCATCCCTGTATATCCTTATTCATGGTCCCTTCCCCCTCCCACCATATCAGGTCATTTTTCTTCTCCACAACTCCCTATTCCCTCCCTGGGCAGGCAGCAGACAGTCCTATGGTCCCACTGACCCAATAATGAATGCTTGGATCAGTCTCCACTCCTGGCCAAATCCAGTTTTGTCCCCCCTCCCTCAAGAGTGAGTCAGGTGTTCCTATAGTTGGACTGGGGTCCGAAGGGTCAGTCCAGGGTGTTTCTGATCCCAACCTGTTCAGTGGTTGTGGTTTGCCGCTTGGGCATGCTTTGCTTTTTTCTTGTTTGTTTGTTTAGAGACCACTAATGAGTGAGTACATCTCCTGCTTATCTTTCTGAGATTGTGATAGCTCGCTCAGGAGGATATTCTCCAAATCCATCCATTTGCCTGCAAATTTTAGGATATCATTTTTTCTTACTGCTGAGTAGTATTCCATTGTGTACAGCCATGTTCTTTTAGTGTATGTATAACATCTAACTAGTACCTTCTTCCCTTCATTGTTTCCATTGAATAGTTTGGTATTATTGTGATGGATCTGCCTTTATAGGTATTTTGACCTTTTTCCTTTGCAGCTCTTAGTACTTTTTCTTTGTTCTGTAGGTTTAGTGGCTTGATTATTATGTGAAAAGCAGGACTTTTTTTTTGGGGGGGGAGGTCTAGTCTATTTGATGTTCTGTAAGCTTCTTGTATCTTTATAGGCATTTCCTTCTTTAGGTTGAAAGAGTTTTCTTCTATGATTTTGTTGAATATATTTTCTGTGCCTTTGAGCTGGTATTCTTATTCTTCAATTTCAATTATTCTCAGGTTTGGCCTTTTAGTGGCATCCCAGATTTACTGAACTTTTTGTGTTATAACTTTTTTGGTTTTAGTATTTTCTTTAACTGACATATCTATTTCCACTATTGAAGCTTTCACTCCAGAGATTCTTTCTTATTTTTCTTGTTTTTTTTTTCTCTTTGAAATTTGTTAATATCTTCTAATTTTTTTTCTTGTTCTTTAAGGGAGTTTTTTATATCCTCTTTTAAAACTTCTATTGTCATCATAAAGTTGTTTTTAAGGTCATTTCCTTTTCATTGTTATATTCAGGACTTGATGTTGTAGAACCATCAGCTTCTTCTAGTGATGTCTTGTTGATCTTTATATTGTTATATGTATTCTTGTACTGGCACCTGCCCATTGCTTTCTTCATTCACTCTTAGTAAGCTCTTTGTCGCCTTTTAGTCACTTGTGGGCCCTGGGGTGTTGTGTTTCTCCAGTAAATACAGGGGCTGCTCATAGTTGGCTCTTAGTTGGCTGTAAGCCAAGGAGCTGTGTGTCTCTCTTTGTCACAGGGGTTGTTCTTAGTCAGCTCTTAGTTGGTGCTCAGTCAGCTCTCAGTCAGCTTTTATTCAGCTGTGTATTGTGAGGGTTTGGGTGGTCCAATTGATGAAGTGTGATGATGCAGATTGGGGATTGGGCAGGATTTTACCTGTGGGATGTTCATCTGCTGTGTTTGCTGGGGATTGGGCTTGGAGGCATTATCCCAGATTTTTTTTGGTTTAGGGCAGAGTTATGTGTGGTTGGGGTCCCAGGGGTGTGTCCCTGGGCCTGGGTTCAGAGAGCAGCAAGGTCTTCACTTGGCCTGAGGGACTGGGTTCCACTTATCTCTTAGTCAGCTGTGTATAACAAAGTTTTGAGTGGTCCAGTTGTTTGCTTGTTCTTATTGTTATATTTTGCTTTTTCTGCCATCTCTAATTTTAACTGAATATCTCATATGACTTCAAGTTATATTTTATTTTAAAATTATTCTAATAGTTTTTCTAGCGTTTACAATATAATTTTACAACTTTTAATTTTATTTATAAAGCTTTAGTTTTAAAAAATACAGTATTTTTCCTCATCGATACTTTCATATAATGTAGTTTGATCATATTTACCCCTACTCCTTCAAGCTTCTTCTAGATCTTCTCAGCACATCTCCTTCTTAATTTTGTATTTTCTCTTTTCTCCTGTTACTCAAGCATACATGAAAGTTTTAAATTTGATATTTGAGGCACTTTTAAATACCTACTACTACTTGCATTATAACAGAGTATCTTAGTGCAGGTGTATTGCTGTAAAATATTTTCTGAGACTAGATGATTAATAGAAACAAAATGTATTTCTCCACAGTTTTGAGGGTAGAAGGCCAACTAAAGGTACCAGTTTATTTGTTGTTTGGTGATGTCTGCTCCCTTTTTCCAAGCTGGTTCATGCTCTATTCTCTGCTAGAGAAAAAAGACTATTTTTATGTGACAGGAGATGGAGCAGCAAATGGGATGACTTTCTCATCAAGCCCTTTTATCTGGGTGTCAAATCCAATCCATGAGGAAGGGACCTCACAATACAATTGTCTATAGTGGGATTATGTTTTTACATTGTAAACAATTGTCCTGCCTATTGGTTTAATAAAAATGCTGATTGACCAAAGGCAGACAGGAAGTGTGGACAGGGCTACCAGACTAAGAAAATTCTGAGAACAGGAAGAACAAAGCAGAAATTCTGCAGAGAAGCCAGAGAAAGACCAGCAGAGAAGCCAGCAGAAGCAGAGGACATCTATTCTGCTCTGAGAAAATACTGAGCTGCATGGCTGAACAAGATAAGAATCATTGATTAGTTTAAGAGTAAAGAGTTAGCAAGTTATATGCCTGAGCCATGGGCCAATCAGTGTAAATTAATATAAGCCTTTGTGTGATTTTTTGATGCTAAGCATCAGTGTGGCTGCAAGTGGGTCTGGATCTTGGGCCTGGGCCTAAAAGTCTGGGCCAGAAACCTACTACTACAAATGTCAGTCCAACATGGGTGATGTACACCCACATAAAGCTTGAGAAAAATTAAGAAAGGTTCTAGAGCACAAAATTGTAGCCAAAACAGCTTCTGAGTGGTGTCTCTCATATGAGCCATGGTACAGAGATGCCCTAGTAGGGTATATGGGATTGGGCTACAAAATAGTGAGCTTTTGGAGTGCAGCTTAAGTTCCAAATTGTCTGGTTCCTAAAGTCTAACAGGAGCCTAGATGTAAGCAATAAGCTGTAAATGATGGATTTAAATTTTCTGTTTAGTTTCTATAGACAAAAAGGAAACAGTCAAAGATTGCTTCTTAGTAGCAGCAGAATTTTCTTGGGTCAGCCCTGTTTGCTGAAGGCAAGCAGAGGCATGGCTTTTCTAAGTTAGGGTTCCTGACTCAGTGGTAGAAGCAAAACACTTGTGAGTCTTTTAAGAGGCTCTGCAGCCAAATACTTAAATGGAGTTCATGAGCCACAGACACTATTGATTTGCTTGGTAGTTATATGGACCTTAAAATTCCCCAGAATGATAATTATCCTAACAGTACCTCTGCTAAAAAGTTATGAGGCTAGACTAGGAGCTAGGTAGAGCAATCCATCCATTCTAGCAAGCCTTTAATCTTTAGTCATACTTTGGCACATTAAAAGTGTAGTCAAAACAGAAAAAATAGATGGAGTTGGGTGGAATCAGTCATCCTAGCCAAGCCTTTAATCTTTAGCCATACCTTGGAAGATTAAAGGTGTGGTCAGAAACAGAAAGAAATAGAGGAAGCTGGGTGGAGTCAGCTACCCTAGTCAAGCAAAAGTATAGTCAGAAACAGAAAAAGATAAGAAATAAGAGATATATAGTAAGGACAGTTATAAAAAACTCTAAATGGTTTAGAGTGTGTTTAAAAAGATATTTAGGCTTGAGGAAGAAAATAAAAAAGAAAAAGGAAAAAGTCCTTAAAAAAAGTAATAAGCTATGTAAAAATGGAAAATACAAAGAGTGTCTGGATACTGTATGCTATTTTCTTTTCTTTAAGTTTTTTGGCTGAAAATGAAGTAGTAAATGCTGCTAAAAGACATTTGAATATAAATTTTGTGGTATTAATTTTATCTATATATTTTAATAAAAATTGACTTTAAAATTGAAATAAAAAGATATGCTACTTTGGAGAAGAGGGTTTCTCTTTATTTCCATAGACAATAGAAGCTGTAGATTTGTTTCTGGTTAAATAAAATAAAGTTTGATCAAGGAAAACCCCTTGAAGAGCCTCCAATAGAAATGGGTGGCCCAGATGATCCAGAATTTCAGAACACCTCTGTTGCAATTTCTTCTGAGCTCTGCATCCAAAACAATTTCAAAGATACTAGATAAAATGACTCAGCTTTAGAGACTACTTCACTAAGGACTTGACTGTAATCCTAAATTTTTCTTTGGGTCCCTATGGGATTGCCAGCACTCCCATTCAGCAGGAAGTAGCCTAGAGAACTATGCCTACATTCCCCCAAAATGGATTATTGATATTTGTGTTTGTTTACAGTGTTGATTGTAAGTTGTTATAGATAATGGAAAAAAAAGGATATTCAGTTTAAGGTTCTTCTTTTTTAAAAAAAAGAAAAGAAAAGGGGGGAAATGTAGTGGGATTATCTTGTTACATTGTAAATAATTGTCTCACCAACTAGTTTAATAAAAATGCTGATTGGCCAAAGGCAGACAGGAAGTGTGGGTGGGGCTACCAGATTAAGAAAACCCTAGTAACAGGAAGAACAGAGCAGAGATGCCAGTAGAGTCACTAGCAGAAGCAGAGGAAAGAAGCTGAAATGCTGCTGTAAGAAAAGGTACCTAGTCACATGGCTGAACAGGATAAGAATCATGGGTTAGTTTAACGATAAATAGTTAGCAAGCTATATGCTTGGGCCCTAGGCTGATCAGCATAAAATTAATTCAGGTGTCTGTGTGTTTCTGTGGGACTGTAGGTCTTGGGGCTCTATGGGTCAGAACACCAGAGCTAGGCCCAAAAGTCTGGGCCAGAAACATAATACATTAGTTTTCTGTTATTGTCACTTTGTAGGAAGCATCTTTAAAACACAGCATAGCGCACTGTCTATCCCCTACCCCACGCTCGGTTTCTTAGACCTAAAGCAATTTCTTTCCCTCACCCACAAACTACTATCATTCAATAACTCATTGCTGGCTTTATTTTGAGCAAGCTTTTACATGTTATATCAACTAAGAATAAAGAAAAAATTATATATTCATTTAGTCTCATCCATGGTCTTTATATGGACTGTGCTTTCTGACCTGCTTACTTTTCCTTCTATGAAGAGCTTTGAACTAAAGACAAATCCTCTCCACTTCTATGTGACTAGGTTTTCATTTCTTGCTCACATGTGAAGGGAAAGCACGTTTGGATACACAGTTCCACTTAGGTAGTTTTGATTTTCTTTGAATACTTCAAGCAGTTTATTCCACTTGCCTCTTACTTTCATGTTTGTGAAAAGAAATATGATGCAATATTCTTGCTTTTCATATTAGTTAGCATTGCAATGGTTCTCCATCTTCCTAATGCTGCATTCCTTGCATGCTGTTTCTCATGCTCTAGTTATCTCCAACCATAAAATTATTTTGTTGCTATATCGTAACTATTATTTTGCTACTGTTATGAATTGTGAAATAAATATTTTGGAGATAGAAGTTTTCCAAACCAGGTCACGACTCACATGTCAAGAACCACTGCTCTTGAGTACCAGAACTGCTAGAAAGAATCTTTATATTAAGAGGGGATTTGGTACAATGACTTATAGGCTGTGGTTTGGCTATTCCAACAATGGTTGCCTCCTGATGAAAAGGCCAGAAATATGATGGTATCTAGTTCACAAGGCTGGGTGTCCCAGCTAGTCTTCAGTATAACTTGGAATCCCAAAGAAGTAGATTCTAATAACAGCAGGGTAGATGAACTCGCCAGGGGCTTGAGGGTAAGCAGGCACAGTGCAAAAACTACTGCTTTTTTATGTCCTTTTATGAGGATTACCACTAAAAGTATGACCTAAGTTTAGGGTCACTTCAAATGACCCAATTAACAAAATTCTCCCAGGCATGACCAGTTGCTTGGGTTTTAGTTGATTTCAGATGTAGTCAAGTTGACAACCAAGTGTTGCATGAATTCTTATTGTAATGAAAGAGACTCAGAGCCAGATATCGGGGAAAGGATAAACTATCGGAGAGAGAAACACCACAGTCAAATCTCACCCAGCTATCTTCCAGCTTCCTCAGCCTCTGATCCTGGTGGCTTCTAATTGCTGCTGTTTTCCTAAGCCTGCCTTAAATTGCCTTCTCACCTAGCTGTATCCCACCCGGGTTAAGAATAAAGGCATGAACTACTACTCTCTTTGGTAGTCAGCCTTGAACTCACAGAAACAGAGAAACACAGGTCTCTGGAATTATGGGATTAAAGGCGTAGGTCACCACTCCCAGCTTTCCCTGTGCTGGGATTCAAGGTGTGTGCTTTTGAAGCCCAGCTGTTTGGCCTTGTACTCACAGAGATCCAGAACTCCCAGATCTACCACTGCTCTCTTATCCCTGAACTCCTGAAGCTACCTCTGCCTAGTTTTGACTGTGGGTTCATCTCTGGATATTCCAGGTTTTATTAAATATGTAACATATCACCACAATGAAGGTTAGCCAATATGGTTCTGTATAGATAAAACATTTTCCCTGTCTAACAAGAATTATTCTTGATTTCTGCAGTTTGAATATGTTAAGTGTCAGTATAGACTTTCATACTTATTGTGCTTGATGTTTTCTAAGATCCCTGGATATGTGGATTTAGGATCTGGGGTTTGTCATTAATTTTGGGAAACTCTCAGCCTCTAAACATCAAGTGTTTTTTTGACTCTTTCTACGTACTTTCTTTTCCTTCTGCATACATGCACTCTATGTTTCACAGTTGTTCCATAGTTCTAGGGCACTTTGGTCCTGTTTCCCCATTGCTTTTCACGTGGAGGAATTTCCACTGACATGCCTTCAAACCTACTGATTTTTCTTTAGCTGTATCCAGTCTCATTGTCCTTCACCGGCATTTTTTTATTTGTTTCCATGTTTTTATTTTAGCATTTTATATTGATTCTCTTGTAGGCTAGACATCACTTTGCTTTTGTACTACTCACCTGGTTTTTTTTTTTTTTCATGCTGTCCATGGGAGCATTAGAATTCTTTTAAGATCTTGAACTGTGAGTTCTAACCAAACATAACCAGTGGGTGTCTTGCAATACTGTAAAATTGGTAACAGTACTAGCGTTGGAATTCCACACCTGCTTCTTAGCATTGTAGTTTTCACCAGGACATATTAAGAATAAAATCTATTAACCTGCAAAGACCTTAGAATAATTTCCATAATAAAGTCAGGCTTCTTTATATTTGAGCTGGTGATGACAAAGCCTTTTACAGAAAGCACCTTGCTGCCCTCTCTGATAAAGCTACTCCCTCTAGATCTTTCCTCAGTTGACATTCTTACCTCAGTAGGCCCCTTTGTAAGATTGTCATAACAGTGAAGCCTTCCCAGAGTGTTCTGGATAAAGATACATCCTTTCCCTTCGGCTACTAACCTATTTCATTATCTTTCCACAGGTGTGGTGATCTGACATAGCATAACTTTTTTAATCATTGATGTTTTTTAACCACATTCAACTTAAATGTGTAAGCCACTTTGGGGCATGTTTTATCTTCAACTTACTAAGATAAAATGTTTTAAAGCAATTTTCTCTGTATTCAGATAAAGATTTTTCCAAGAATATTGAGTAACAGTGGCAAATATTCCTTTACTGCCACGGCACCCATGCAAATGCAGCCTTATAGACTTGTTCCATGAACAGACTGGCATTAAAAAATTAGAAGATAGCACACTATGTGTAGCCTGGTCTGCCTGGAGGCTGCAGCCTAACTCATCTCTGAGCCACTGACTTCTACTACCTTGCTGACTTTCTCTTTCAGTATGAATACTTCAATGCTGTGCTCATCAACGAAAGGGACAAAGACGGGAACTTTTTGGAACTGGGAAAAGAATTCATCTTAGCCCCCAACGACCACTTTAATAACTTGCCCGTGAACATCAGTCTAAGTGATGTCCAAGTGCCAACGAACATGTACAACAAAGGTAAGACCCCCTTGCTACTACTCCCATTAGAGTTGGCAATGCAGTGTCCAAGAACTGGGTTCTGTATCCATTGGTGCTGGCTAATCTCCCTTTTCTGCCTGCTTCTGGTAGTGAGCCCAGATGCACCACCCTTCTCTGGAGATCACAGTTCCTTTCCCCTGTGATGGGAATAATAATTGTGTACAGGTTGGCGATGGTGGTACACACATTTAATTCCAGCACTTTGGAGGGAGAAGAAGCAGGAATATTTCCTCTTCTAAGGTCAACCTGGGCTACATAGCTAGGGGGTATAGAATGATATATGTGTGGCTTTATGCATTGAGCTGTCAATTTGGCAAAGTCAAAAACATATTAGCTAAGTTTCTGAATTGTTCTAAATCATCAGTTAAGGAAGTTGGTCAATGATAAGTTTTCTGCTCTGTATCTCGAGGACATTTTTCTTGAGCCTGTGTCATGTGGCTGGACACTTTATGGTTCCCTTTTCTCGTTTGCCTAATACTCACCCTTCAGAGTCTGAAGAGGCATAATTATCCTGACAGTTACTAGGGATCCCATAATGAACCAAATGTAGCCACCCTCTTCAAGGGTTTTGCAGTCTGATGTAGAACAGACTGGTAATAAGATAAATGGAAGGCTGTGCATCAACATTATAGCCACATTGCTGCAAAGCCAAAGGACAGCGAGGTCCATGGAGCAGACCTTCCCATGCTCATATGGCTAGGGAATAAGTAGCTCTTTTTTTTTTTTCAATCCCCTTTGAAAGGTGATAGCAGTCTAAACTCTCTTCCGAGGACTTGGGGCTGGGCCATATCTGGGCTCTCAGGGTATAAATGGAGCATTGGTTTGGCATTAAACATTGCCCACTAGAGAGGTTAGTCCTCCAGGATAGTGGTAATAGCTGATGAAGACTTAAATGGAACTACTTTTTTTGTGCAGTGCAGCTAACAGGAAAAGTCATTTCTAACATTAAATATGTTCTTAGCTGAAGATGAAAAATGAACATGATTTTATAGAGTAATTCCAGACATGAAACAATCCAGAATCGTCTTTTAAAACATGATAGTGACTTCAAGCTTCCTTGAATCATTACCACCATGATAGAGATGTAATTGCATCCTGGGATTTAAAGGCATAATTGTACCTTTCAATGGTAGTGATGTGCAAGAGACTCACATTGTCATTGGTCACACGGGCTTTACAATAGTATCATGAAGATTGTTAGGCAGAATCCTAACAGTCTGACAGTTTGAGCTGTAAGAGTTAAATGATTAAACTGAAGTCATCCATGATAGTCGTCATGGGATCTGCCTGTCATCTCCTACCCAGGTTCAACTGTCACCCTGTCAGGCTATGGGATGTGAACCAGCGTCAGCCAGGGGCTCTACCTTCTCTCAGCCAGACAGGGAGTAACTGTATGTAGTGGGTGGGGGACTTTAAGAAAATTCTTCACTCTAACTCAAACCAGCCTCCCAAAGTCTCCTTTCAAGCTGCAGAAATATATTTCATGTTTAGAAGGCCTCTTGCTCAGATCTAGTTACTGACGACATGTACACAAAACACATGCTCTGGACTTGCTAGGTCACTGGCCCTGGGGAGGGAATCTTGCCTTCAGCAAAGGAAACCAGCACACAGTTCTTCTCCCCCAGCAGTTTGGACCCTGGGAATACACAGCAGTGTTTGATACTTCAAAGTTGCTGCTGTGTGCTCTATTTGGGGGTGGAATTTCTAGCTGTAGGTGAAAGTGGCAAAGAAGTCTAGAACATCTCTTCTCTGCTTTCTGCCTCCTTAGCAGCCAGGCCAATGCTTCCCCCTGTGGCTGCTGCTCTGTGATTATCATTGTCCTGGGTATAGAGGATACTGCAGTATCACAAGTGATGACAGGTATACCCAAGGCGCTCAAAAAATCTGGGTTTTTTTTTTTTTTTTCTGGCCTCTTTAGACAAGGCTTTGAGCAGTCTTAGGCTCCAGAAGTTGTAGAATCTTTCCTAACTATTTCTAGCAGATCACTGGGGCCTGTGAGTCTGACTCATAGAGACAGGAACACATAGGCCTTCAGAGCTCTGTCTTTCAGAAGTGAAGCTTTCATGAGGCTGCCAGTGATCTGACAGAGGACTGAAAATGCCTGCACTCTTGGTTGAATACCTTTTAGGCAAGTACAACCTTTGACATTGCAACACAATGTAGTTTACAAAACTCAAACCCAAGAAATCCACAACTCAGCTATGAAGACAATCACATATTATTTCTGATTTTATGTTGGGCTACATTCATAGGTATCTTGCAGTGCATGAGGCCGCAGGGGTCACTAGTAGGACACCCTTTAAGAAGGTGAAAGAATGAAAAGTTTATATGCATATGCCACATATGGATGTATACATACTTGTACATACTAGGCATTACGTGAGGAGAGATGTATATATATGCATGTGATCCATGTATATGTGTGAAAGAAAATGCTCTGGTCCAGATCAACTCCATTATTTCCATTTCTCTTCTCTGTCCAGTCCCTCCATTCTTTGTATATGCCTTTCTCTTTTTTTCATTCATTTCTGTCACACTTGCCTTCCTTATCTCTGCTTCTCCAATGCCCATCTTTTGAAAGCAGCTCCAGGCAGCCTCCTTCATTCCTCTAGATCTCCATAGTGTACGAGCCTTTGTGTAGCTTGGCTTGGTCTTGGGCACATGTTGCTTCCGTGTCTTACTTCTGCCCTTGGAATTTTCTGAGGGCAGGGAGCCTACCGTCAGCCTAGCATTCCTTTGTCTTTGGTCCTCATATAGGTCATTTGCTGATGTCTGCTCTCCTTGTCAGCCAGTACTATTATGTTCCATGGCTTTTGCAAGCAATAGAGACACGCTCTGGCTGATTCAAATGGAAAAGAAACTGAAAAGATATTGGGTGGGTTACAGACTTTCTGCAAAAGAAAGAAGGCTTAGAATATGTTGCTTGGAGTGGGGGCTTCTGGAAGCCAGAGCTAGCTTCAGGATCTGCCTACTGAGAATCTCATGTCTCCATGGATTACCCCGGCACCACACTTGTAACTACATACATATGTGCATCTTATTTCCTTCAACTGTGATTTGGCGTGGATAATGAATACTATGTCAGAAGAGCATGGGAGATTGAGTTCTGGCAGTTTCTGGTACAGTCCAAGAAATGATCCATGGAGTGTCAGAAGTCTACTCTAGAATGATGAGTTTGTGAGGGAAGGAACTCCAATATGCTACTCTGGATATGGTACACAGAACTAACTCTCTGCAAGGAGCAAGGAATGTAGGGTACAGTTGTAAACACTGTTGCCTTAATCTATGCACAGAAGAAGAGGAGGCTCAGAAAGTACCCACTTTTATTTCTTCCTCTCATTGCTCAGTCATGGAATGGGATGGCGGGGTACACTACCCCAGCAGAGATGATGAGAAGGTGTAAACTGCAGGATATAGCCTAGGATATTCCTTTCTCTGAAGAAGTACCAGTTAGGCCAAGCACAGGCTATGCTGTGCTTGAAGGTCCTGCAAAATAAAAATACCTTCTGGAAGACCCATCACCAATAGTGTAGAGTCTGAAGAACTAGTTTGTTTGCATCAGGTTCTTCTAGACAGCTCAGACACAGAGCCAAGATCTACTGTAACAGACTCTGATCTTCTGCTAAGGAGACAAGTATGTGTTGTAGGATAGGCAAGCTCTCTGGTTTTGCATTTGTCAGATGTCTCAACCTATTTTTCAAATGTTGAGTTTGATAAAATGCAAAATGCACTTTGCCAAGCACTTTCCCCCTTAATTACATGTGTATATTTTGAAGAAAATTTAATCCATATGTTTCTGATTTGTTTACACAGAAATCATTAAAATGTTGTTTACGAAGTGCCATTTGATGTGCAAGAAGCCTTCACAAACCCTTTAAAAAGCTGTTTAAAGTTTCTTACTTTTTGCATCTGGGGGTGGGGGCAACATAGGGGGAAAGGGGGCTGCTGAGCACCAGGGCTGACCTGTAATGTTAGAAATAAATTCCAACTCTAATGGTTTGTTTTCTCCTTGGGATTCTGAACCAAAGCCATGGAGGCTTGGCTCCTGCTTCTGGAATGTCTGCAGGCTCCTCCAGAGTGTGTAGGTGAGGATTATAGAATAGATTCAGGATCAAGATCAGAGGACATACCAAAGCAAAGCTTTGACTCTAGAGAAAAACAGTCAAGACACCCATCTCCCAGCCTGGTAGCAACCTGAGTCCTCTGAGAAAGCCTACCGTGTGAGTGGAAGGGTTCCAGTTTAAGAGACAATTTCTTCACACTTCCCAGTTTGTGTGCATGCACATGGACATAGGCCACCATGTATGCACACATGCATGTACACATTTGTATTTTCTTGGAAATAGTATTAATGCAAGGAGAGTATCACAGGGCCTTTTGTGCCTGTCAACACTGTAGGCTTGTATTTGGCTTAGAGACTGTACATGAGTAGATAGAAGAATGAATGGATGCATTCATGGTCCCTACTGCTTCTTGCTATCTATATGTGGTCAGTACATGAACATGATACCTCCCAGGGTCTCGGTGATAGCAATTTCTTAGGTGATAAGCTGCAATGAGGACTACCAGCCTCCAAGTAAATCTTTCCATCTACTCTATCTAGCATTGAGTCCAAGGACACCACATGAGGCAAAACTTTGTGGGGTCACTTTAGCTACCAGTTGCTACAGGTAGAGAGTGAGTTTATGTTCTTTCCAAAGTCTTCTGGGACACCATTCCTCTATTCCTGGGCTATGTCTGCTCTAGCCACTGCCCTGTGGTACTGTAAGATTGTTTCCATAGCAACCAGGGAGGCTTTGAATAATGGTTGAACTTCACTGGCACAACTAGTAATGAGCACTAGCTTGGGGGCCTGGGAACAACCTCTGAGCCTGTTTCCTCTCTATAATGCTCAAAGTTATTTGTAGCATTGAAGGATGTGGGATTGTAGCATCTAACATCATGCCTGCCACAAAGACACCTGGTGCTGTTGCTGTTCATTTGTTTTAGATTTATTCCTTTTACCCTTGCTGAATGGTAACTTATTTAATTTTTAATTAGCATTTTTGTGCAATATGTTTTGAACATGTTTCTCCTCTCCCAGATTCTCTCCATCTTCCTTCTGACCCAGCTTTATGCACTCTTTCTCCTCTTTTAAAACAGAACAAAAACAAAAATCAAATCAGACAAAGCTCAGTAAGATAGAAAAAACAAAGCCAAAATAGCAAAATGAAAGGCAAAGTTTACAAAAATACTTTTGAGTACATTTTGTGTGGCCAACTACTCCTGGGCATGTGGGCTGACCTAGAGTGTGGTTTATATACCCAGTGACACTCCATTGAAGAAAACTTACTTTCCCCTTGCTAGTGAGAATCAATTACAGATAATTTCTAGGTTAGAGGTGGGTCTAGGTGTCCACTCCTTCCCGTCAGTGCTGAAACCCTGTCCATTTTGAACCTGTGCTGCGGGTGCATCCCTGGGTTCTGTGAGTTCATATCTACACTAGTCCTGTCATATGTGGAAGGCTTTATCTCCCTGGAGTCATCTATCACCTCTGGCTTTTACAACCTTTACACCTCCCTTCCCTGTAGATCCCTGAGCCTTATGGGTGGTGGGTGGAGTAGTGGAAGCAGAGGACAGAATGATAAAGACATTCCACTTAGGAGTGAGTGCTCTAGAGTCTCTCAGGCTGTATATTGTAAAGTTATAGGCCTCTGTGTTTATTCCCATCTACTGCAAGAAGAAATTTTCTGGTGAGTGTTGAGTCAGCACTGATCTACAGTTATAACAATATATCATTAGGAATTAATTTATTGTTATATTCCTTTAACAGAATAATAGTATTAGATTTTCCCATAGGCCCAACACTCATCCAGTCCCAGGTTCTTGGCCACCCAAGTAGTGTCAGTATTGGGTTCCAGCTCATGTAGTGGGCCTTAAATTCAATCAAAAAATGGTTGGTTACTCCCGTAACATTTATGCAACCGTTGCACCAGTGTATCTTGCAGACAGGTTGCTGTTGTATGTCAAAGGGTTTTTAACTGGCTGATATTGATCATTACCTTTCTCCTGAGATAGCATTCAGAGTATGTTTCCATACATGGATGCTAGTCAGTAGGTATGATTCTTTTTGACTCCATGTTCCAATCTAGTCTACAGATAGCTGCAGATGGCATCTGCTGCCACGTTACCCTGTCCAAACCTGAAGAGAATGCTCACCTCCCATCACAGATGTCCCTTCCTAGCATTGTTGTTGGACAGCTAAAGTATAGTAGCAAATATGAATACAGATCCCTGACATTTTTAGCAGGGTATCTTGCTTATCTTTGTCCTAGTCATACTAGATGCTAGGACTCCAGTCTTCCTGAACAGTTTTTACTTCAAGTCTGCATCTGTCTGGATTGCTTTCTCTTTTTCCTATCATCTGGACAGAATTATCCTTTCCAAAGAGCCTAGTGGTGATGATATATTGTATATGTAGTAAAAATCAGTCTGGAATATCAGAGGACAGACACACCCATAGTCAAGCCATGAAGGTCAGAGAATGGTAACCCACACCTTTAACCTCATCACTCAAGAGGCAGAGATCTTTTTGGATTTCTGTTAGTTCAAAGCCTAACAGCCAAGCAATGGTAGCTTACACCTTTAATCCTAACTCTAGGATTATGATACAGAGTTGAACCAGGAAGTAAAACAGCTGGGCAGGGAAAGATACATAAGGCAAGAGAAGGCAGAAATTGAGCCCTTGTGTAGAAGCAACCAGTCAGGCTAAGAACCCAGGAAGACAGCACTTACCCTGCTAGGCCTGAGAAGTTGGCTGGGTGAGAATTGACTGTGATCTATTTCCTCCCTCTGATATTCCAGCTTTTCCCCAATATGCGGCTCCATGTTTTCATTATATACCAGCTAGAATTTGTGCAATACCTAGCTTCAGAGTTAACTTCTTTGCCTATGGCCCCAGCCTTCTCCCCAGAGATATTTTATGGCTCCTCATGCATGTCCCCAAAGAGTTCTGAGACCTCTCCCATTTTCTGTTCACCATATTATATTCAGCTTTTTTTACGTAAGTATTATTGCTTGAACTTGGGGTACAGAGCTGTCCCTTCATCTCTTTGAGTATGTATCAGAGGACTCAGGATGATCGATGTTATCCACAGAAATCCATAAATCCTCCTGTGAGAAGTACTCTGGCCCTTTTGCATGTTTGTTGGTCCTTTGTGACATCAGTGTGTGAATTTTACTTTTCTTTGTGTGTTTTGGAAGCTGGTGGTCTATTAAGTATGTGCCTCATGTGGCATTGTTTTCTGGGTTCTTTCATTCATCTTAATCTCCCACTTCCAGAGATATGGAAATCAAATGGAGTCATGTTGTGGGGTGGAAGCCAGGCCTAGGCTAGAGAAAGTTTAGGAGGAAAGACAGGACAGGAAAGAACCAAGGCCACACAAACAGTGGTTGACAGTGTTTTCTTCCATTTCTTTGTCCTGAGTCTGACATTCATGAAACATGGCAATAACTGTAGTAAGTGCATGTGTGTAATTGATTTATTTTACTTCTTAAAGAATTAGTTAAAGTGCAAAGTTATTCCTAGAGAACCTCACTCGGACATGTTCCTTTGGACTGTTTGGAATGTGAAAGAAGAATTGAAAGTGGATTTACCATCCTGGAAATGGCCACAGCTGGGTGACAGGTAGGAAAGGAGATTAAGAATGTTCTCCCTGGTTAAATTCAACTTGTTTCCCACATTATTCCTGTGCCTGTGAAAGAGGAACCACTTGCAGATTGGCCTCTGAGATTTAATAAGCACTATGGAGACAGGCAGGAAGTTCTGTTAACAGCCTCAGGCCTTCTTGGTAGCAATGTCTGGAGTGCTTAACACTGGGGTTTGCTCATGGCCTGTGAAATATGTCTAATGTTCCTTCCCTGTGATTCAGTGCACAGTTCTCACAGAGGGTTAAGACCTAACTAGCTCTTGCTCATGTATGCAATAGGCATTATGCCAGCACCTAGCTCCAGGAGTGGCTGTGAGGATGAAATGGAGTAGTGTATGTTAAGTATTGGGCCTTGTGGTGCTTTGTGGTAAAAGTTTTGAGACCGTTGTGATTGCTAGTGTCATTCTAAGAAGGGTGATAGTGAAGTCCGTGGTGGTCCGGCTTACTCCTAGGGATGTTTATGACTCTGAGCAAAATGGCGTTTATTTTTCTCCTATATCTCAGAAACTTATCACTTGAGTTGTATTTCATGAAACAAAAATTAGTATGAGGCCAGAGTTGCAGGTGTTAGAGGCTGAGCTGGCCCTTCCTTGGGTGGCTTTGTCCCCATCTGCATATGTGACCTGCACTCACTCATTTTCCTAGAGAAGCTCTGTGTGGAAGTTGACATGGCTTTTGTTAGTGCTGTTGTCAATCACAAAGTGCATGGTCTGACATAGTAACAACCACTTTCCTCTTCTCTGGGACTCAAGGCTCTCACAGGGGCCTGGGAATTCTAGCCTTGACAGAGACATGGAGGAAGTCTTTTCTCACATTCTGCTGTTCTTCACAAGTCCAAGCTAATGAAGAGCTCTGTCCAAATTATAATGTTTACAAGCAAGACATGGCCACTGTTAATTTTCTTCCTTTAGATAGCACATGGTGTTTATTGTGTGCCAGGCATGTGATTTAATACAATGTCATCCTATACATAACTCAATGGTAAAGGAACTAATATTTTTGGTTTCCAAAGGAGAAAATTGAGGTTAAGAGATTGGCTATGAATCACTCAGTAAAGCAGGCAAGTCATATGAGCCCAGCATGGTGATTCCTGAACCCTCAGGGCACAGAGCTTCTCTGTTTTCTGTCCTGCCTGCCACTATTTCTACTACCCCTAGGCTCTGTCTGAATACCTGAATGTTCAGCAAGCTTTTTCCTGGATATTTACATGCACACTTTATATGTGCAGAAAATTTAAGTCTCTGTTTTTGTCAAATTGTGCTATTTTCTTCCCAGCATGTGAAAAATCCATCTGAAATGAAAAATACTCTTATTTTACATAAATACTTCCAATCTCCTCCTTTCATCAAATCCTGTTACAGCAGAAAGTGTTCTAAAAATGTAAAATAAATTCCTCATCAGAGTACCAATAAGTACCAACTATTCATATATGCTGGAGATGAGACATTTTCACATTTAATCTTGCAAACCTCCACACCCAAATAGACAGGAGATGAGTGGGAAAGAAAGAATGATTTATAATGCAAGAAAGGCCCATTGCACAGCCAGAAAGTTCACCGCTATGTTTAGGAGATGGTACAGTTTGAATGTGAAACATCCTGCACAGGATTATGTGTTTGAACACTTGGCACTTGGTTCCTAAATATCAGGGCTGTTTGAGGAGACTGTGGGACCACTGGGTGTGGATGCTGGTGGTTAGTCACAGAGCTGAAGGACCATGGATAGAAGATTATAGATTGGCTGTACTTCTGGCCTGGACTCTGTTTCCTGGTACATCAAAGTACAATGATTCCTGGCTTCACACTCCTTGCCTCTGTGTCTGACATGTCTGTCCTGCAAGGAAGAACAATATAGAATAGCCCAGTTCTCTTCTGTTAATTTCCTTATTTATACAGTTTATCATAGCATCAAAAAGCACCTGCTACAGAAAACTTATCCTGATAAATGAGGTCATTATTATGATAAACCTGACCATGTGGCTCAGAAACCTTTAGAACTGGCTTGCAGAAGAAATGTGGAAGAGTTGGGAAATATAAGCTAGAAAAGCCTAGAATACTGTAGGCAGAGCTTATTGAGCCATTCTTGTAGGATTTTGTGACACCAGAATACTAATAGAAAGATAGACAAGAAGGCGTCAGAGGAAAAGGAAGGATGTATCAAGAACAGAGGTAGATATCATTCATTTTACATTCTGGCAAAATATTAGGCTATGTTCTGCCCATGTCCTGAAAATTTGAAGGAGTCTAAATTTTAAAAAAAAAAAATACTGGTTTTGTTTAGTAAAAGGAATTTCAAGTCAGTATAATATTTGGCCTATAGCATGGTTCCTGTTTACCAGTTTTAGTCTGATTTATACTGAGTATAAATAAAACAAAAAAAAAGTAAAAAAATAGGCAGTTTGTCAACAAAAGAAAAACAGTAAGTTTATTGTTGCAGACAAAGAAAAAATTTCTGAGGACAAAGTAGGATGGTTAAGCAATTAGCACAACCAAAGGGAATCTATGGATTGTTTACCTGGAACAGCAGAGAAGGTACTGAGAGGTAAGGCCTCTCTCATCATGAGCTGCCAGGAATAATGCTGAAGGCTTGTCTAAAGAAAAAAGTCATTTCAAAGGATGGTGCTTAAAAAATGAAAGCCTGAGAGTCGGGACTGCCAGAGCAGAGGTTGTTTGATTCAATGGTATCACCTAAGGGCATGTTTTCCTTCAGGAACTCGAAGGACTCTGTCACTCCAGTGAAAGGGACATCAAAACTTGATGATATCAACCATGCATTTCTAGTTTTACTGGCTGATAGAATGCAAGAGTTACAGTGCTGTGGAGGATGTACCAAGGTTGAGTCTGGGCAATGTGTAGTAGGATTGGTTCCCTGCATGGAACACCCAAATAGACATGTATAAGTATTTCCCAAGCTGCTTTAACTAGGCATTTTATCAAAAATATGAGTAGATGACACTGTGTTGAAGTTTCTAGAAGTCAGGGGAAAGAGCCCAAAGGTACACAAACAAGTGACAAAAATGTTGAAGGAAACACACAGAAGGAAAAACACCGTAAGATTCTTATGTACACATGTGACTATGAATGACAGAAGTGATTGTCTGTGTAGGGCAATTTTGAGGAGAATTAACAATGCTCACTTTTTATTTTTTGTCCTCCTGTTTACTTTTTATGAACATGTATTAATTTTAGTAGTTAAGAAGAAAAGAACAAAAGATCTTTATATATACAGTTATTTTAAGAAATGTATCTCCATAAAAGTCGAATACCCCTGTATATATATTGCAGACAGTCTTCTGTTTGAAGTTCTTTGTGAACTACGGTGATAGTGACAGACGATGGGCTCATTTGAGCAGAGATAGAAAATAAAGTATTGATAGCAGAGTCCATATGAATATAACCGTAGCAAACTGTATCATGTGTCATATTGTGGTAGCAATAATCACTTAAGACAAATGATGCTGGCCTGGAATGAGAAATTTCCCTCTGATAGAGCCCTATGGTATGTCTACTGATAAGCCTCATGAGCAAGTGATGCCTTTCCTCAACTATGAAGAACATTTTTTTATTTGGAATATAATAGGCCAAGAATTCCAAGGTCAGACTAGAAACGGAAGCAGATCTGAAGTGGGTTTTTTTGTTCCTGAGAAGCAGCCGTGTAGTCTTGTCTGGGAATGCCCGCACACTGAGTCAGGAGGTTTATGAGAAGACTTTGGAATGTAAGCCTGAAGCTTTCATGGTAAGAGAAGTCCTGATGGAGACCCACGACTAGTGTGGCCAATGATGTGCACATGCCAGATGTTTCTCTTACTTTACTGTCTCAGGCACTATCCTAGAGTCTGGGCCACATCAGGGACATGTGTTGCAGGAAGACTGGATCAGAGCTCCCATGTAGTCTAGAGATTTCCTGGGAGCATCACAGATAGGTCCCAAGAGCAGGATGCCCAGTCTTGGATATAGTCTGTGCTCAGGGCTACCCTATCTTCAGTGTGCCATGTGAATGCCCATGCCTTAGGCTGCTAATATAGAAAACTTAGTGGTCTTCCTCAGTTCTACTGCTATCTCTTGCCCCACTATGTAAACATCCCTGATTTTTAATAACAAAAGGGCCATTGTTCCTCTTCTTGTTCTGAAGTTGGAATTCATTTTTGTGCATTTCTGATCTTTCTTTTTCTTCCCTCTTGTTTCTTTGCTATCACACAATCCTGTAAGGTTCTGTCTCAACATCTGTTTCACTGCTTCACATTTAGAAATCTGTGTATCTCTATATGCACAAAGATGACACATGCTGTTATTTTAACCTTTGTCAGTGGATTAATCCACATCGTTAGATATAAAGAAAGAGCTGTAAAATAATTGAAGACATGTAGTGTCTTCAACCATGGTGAAATATAGACTGGAAGTGAGTCCCAGCTCATATGTGGCCTCTTCCAATAGTACATTAAAGCAGCTGAGCACCAGGGCATTTTTTTCCTCTTGTGTCAAATTCATCCGAGTATGTGAACTATAAGGACCTTCAGCCATGCATTCTCTTCAGTTTCCTGGGGCACACTTTCATGTTCTCCACTGGGGAGCTAGCAGATCAAAGCTCCTCAGGAGCCTGAAATAGAGCTCATGTGGAAAGTTATTTGGAGCTTCAAGGACTCCTTGGGGTCCCTGTGATGTGCCAGCATTAGTGAGATAGTGTGAGGTTCTTTCCACTGGACAGGGAACCTGGGAGAAAGCAGGACCCATCTCCTCCACATTCCTGCAGAATTGGTGGTGGCAACCTGTCTCGTTACAAACCAGGCCATACAGAATGTCTATAGGCTCTTTCTGCACCTTCCTGCCCCATTCCCTTGGGTGCCAAGAAAAGCTTGCATGCTGTCTACTCTTTTTACAACCCCCATAATTTCTTTAGTTGATATACAAAATAATGGATTTCATTATGACGTATTTGCATATATGCATATGCTGTTTTACTTTGCTCACATTATCCCAGCTATGACTCAGTCATGTTCCTCCTCTCATCCTTTTCTCCTGCTGGTCCTTTCTTCCCCTCAATGGTCTCCCTCATGCTTTCCTTTTTTTTTTTTTTTTTTTTTTCAGATTCAACAGCAAGAGGCTTTATTGGGGCGAAGGTACCTCTGGGCCGCAGCAAGTCGGGGAGCTAACTGGCGCGCCGAGGCTTTGTTCAGGGACTTTTTATAGCGTAGGGGAAAGCGGGAAAAAAGCATAGGTTTGTATCATGTTGCCTCATGGCCTGATACTGTTGGGCGAGTACCATAGCTTGCACAACTGACAATCTATCTTTAACGAACTGAGTTAATCTATCAATAATGCACGGCCCAAAGGTCAATATTAACAGAAGCAGAACAAGGGGACCCATCAAGGATGACATTAAAGTGGTAAACCAGGGTGACCTATTCCAAATGCCCTCATATCAAGATTGTCGGGAATCAAATTCTTGCTTTTTTTTGTCTAGCCTTTCTTTGAGTTTATCTAAAGTCTCAGTTACTAGCCTGGTCTTATCGGCATAAAAGCAACATTTTTCTTTAAGGGCCGCACAAAGGCCTCCTTCTTTTAGGAATAACAAGTCTAGTCCTCTCCTGTTCTGCAACACTACTTCGGAGAGGGAGGTGACTGAGTCTATCTAGAAGATGGTCTTGTGCCCCACCCCTGCAGGCCCAAACTTATCTGCAAGGTCTCAAAAGAGCAAAGGGGACCTGACTCGAAAAGCCAACTCTAGGCTGTAGGGACCTTTGGCCTTTACAAAAAGATTTGTCTCCTATGTCAGGTTTCCTTTTAACTTAGCATTTCAACCTTTTTGGGGTTTGGGGGTGTACCGGGGCAAAGTAGATTCTCTTTGCTGCTTCAAGCTGACATTGGGGCACTTTTCTCAGGGCCCCAAAAGGTTGAAAAGCTAGTAAAGGAACTAAGCTCCAGGGCTTCTGTCAGGAGCATGTAGCTGTCTGATCCAGTGGCCAAGAGACAGGAAAACAGCCCAAATCTGTAGAACTGGTTCACAGGCTTCCAGCGAGTCCAGAGCTCTTAGTCAAGTGAAAATCTGTTGAGATATGTTAAAACTGAGAACAAAAGTTAGAATTTAAATCTTGGGCCCAGTCTTTAGTAATTTAGGAAGGGCAGGAGTCCCCAAACCAAAAGAGAGAAGTATCATCCTTAGGGACAGACAGGTGGGAAAAACTTAGGCTGTACTTATCCGGAATCTTTTTGGCCTGTGTGAGATGGATCCAAACTCTATGACTCTGTTAAGCTCATATAAATTGCAAAAAGACATAAGAATTTTAGTTATATTAGTATTTCTAATCAGGCTTTATAAATTGAGCTTGAAAACTAGCTATCACCTTGGAGAAGGATCTGATTGTCTAATTCTCTCAACCTTTTATAACATTTTATATCTCTTTTATATATACCTTCTTTGCTTCAGACATTTTTTTTCCTGTCTCTTTATTATCTCAATCTTCTGCCTTCTCTATCATTTTCTGGACAACATAAAAACTTTTACAGTTCTTTTTTGTGGTTCTCTTCAGTATGCATACACTGTAGCAACACACGACCAACATGAAGCATCTGAAACTAGCAATAGAGTTTTTTTTTTCCAATAATAATTTGTTACCAACCTCTGTGAAAGATGACAAACCCACTGGATCTGAATGATAAAGCAGCAGTCGCTTTGTCTCAGCAACTACAGTCAGTGACCGACCAAAAATGCAATCCAAAATGGAGTCATGTCATATGCTTTTAAATTTTCTCATGTATAGATTTTTAATTATAACAGATTTTAACCTTATTTAATAATTTTATCACTGTCATATCAAAAACATTTGAACTCCTGCTAAGCTCTGATTCGTGACCAAAAGTGCAGTCACGGCAGCTGTGGGTGGTGACCAACTTCTATTGGGAATAGAGATAGCAAAAAATATTTTAACCATTTTGTCTCAGATTTATGCTTTTAACAAAATTAGAAACACATCAGAACAGCATTGATAACTTTCTTGAGAAACAGACAAAACTTCTCAACAAGGCAAATAGAACTTTCTGACCAGAAACGAAACCAAATGAGCAGGTAACATCCGAGTTACAAAAATGCATGCACACGAGTCCAAACACACATTCTGTGGCCACAGTTTTCACTCACACATTCATCAATAGGCGTAGCCTGGCTAAAACATTTGCATAGATAACCATGAAGAGAGCAATGAACCGTTTTCAGAAGGCTGCTGTGGGAATGCTCCCCTGCAACAAGAGGTCCCCCTGGGTCTCAGGAAGATCCGGGCTTCTTCCTGTTGTAGACAGACTCCAGAACAGAAAACAGTCGCGGGGAGAACGGGGGTAGGTTTCTTGGGAGGGTCTGAACAAGGGAGAACAGGATAAAGGGAGGATGAGGGGGGAGGGGCAGAGGGTGAGGAAGAGTTACTAGGGAGGGGATAGGGCGTGGTCGGGGGAGGGTAAACAAACGGGTGGACCCACGAGGGTGGATCCGTGGCAAGTAGCCTCCACATGGTGATGTAGGGGCCCTGATCCGGGTGGCCATGTGGTCCTGGAACAAAAACTTTACTCTTCACCTGTGAAATAATATTCAAGTTAAAAGTTTCCTCTCTGGGCCACCCGACATTCATCATTACCCATTCTGACTCGCAGAATGTAATCTATTTCTTTTTCTTCATTCCGATCCCCCGGAAGCTGGCCCTTTTGAGGACCTCAGACCAGTGGTCAAGAGTGAGGCTCAAGGTGGGCGTTACTGTCTGCCTCATGGTGGTTTCTCATGTTAGTAGTAGACACAGAAATCTCACAACACAACACAGAACACAGACACGCGCTGCGCGGTTCCGGCGTAAAACCAAAAGCAGAAACTCAAAGGGAGACTGCCCTGAGGGTCTGGACCCCTCGTCTCCTTCCAAAACCACGTATTCTTCCGACACAGGTGGAGCTCCGAAAAACGGGCTCCAGACAAATGAATCCGAGGGACTCCAAAGGCCCGTGGAACGTCTTCCAGGGCTGCGGGGGTGAAGTCCGGCCTTGTCAGGCCCTTCAGGCCCCCGCCAAATACAAATGGATCCGATCGAACCCACAAATCCAAAACAAATCCAAAGATTCAGAGAGACACACAACACACACAGACTCAACAGATACAGACAATGCAACAACCGCTGGCCAGCTTACCTCCTGACAGTGGATCGGTGGTCCCTGGGTTGGGGTCTCGATCTCGCTGGGGCCTCCAAATGAAAGACCCTCGGATGAGGACCTTCCCTCAGGAGGAGACCCCGAGTCCCAAAGACCGAGCCAAGCCACAGTTCAGATGCAACAGCAAGAGGCTTTATTGGGGCGAAGGTACCTCCGGGCGGCAGCAACTCGGGGAGCTAACTGGCGCCTCATGCTTTCCTTTAGATGGCTATAAATAGTTAAATATAGATTTTTCCCATGAGCGGTAACATGGTGTTTTGGATATCTCACCCTTTTTACTCTCTATTGTTCCTGACTCCCCCTTTCCGTTAGCCCCACCCTTCCCCCAACATTGTCTCCTTCTACTTTCATTCCTAAAAATACAGGTCTTTGCATATGAGGGACAGCATTCAACACTGTCTCTGCCTCTGGCTGACTTCACTCCCTCCATCTTCCTTTATGTGTTTTCTCTTGCGCATCTGCCTGGGATCATCTCTACCCTTCACTCACTGGGGGTGGATGTCCTGTCCATGCCATCTCTAAGGAGTGACAAAGTGGTTAGCTTTTATGAGGTTCAAGCTCTTCCTTGATAGTTTGTTTCTCTGATATGGATTGAGGTATGATCATCCCAAAAATTCCTGTTGACTCTCAGAGCCAATAAGCAGAGTAAGATTTTTAAATGAGTAATTGAGCTGAAATGAAGTTTTTTAGAATGGGACTCTAATCTAATATGGCAAGGGTAAGGTACTGAAGGAAAGAACACTTAAACATAGACCCAGGTCTACAAAGCAGCCAGAAACCAGCCCTGCCAGAACCTGGACTCTGTCTCCAGAACAAGGAGAAAATACATTTCTGTCATTGAAGCCATCGAGTCCTTGGCATTTTGTTATGACAGCCTAAGATAACAATATATGTTCTTTCATCCAAAAAGGATTTGAGGCAGGTTTGTAGCTGTCATGTTCTGAGTGTGAATCAAGAACCTTCTCATGTCACTGGGGGTTACCTGCTCTTAGGCAGTTTCTTGCTTCCATTTGGAGGATGTTTTCCTGGGTCTGAGTATTAGCATGACCAGTTCTCACTGATAATTAGGTACCACGGCTAGGACTGGCCTCACTTAGGAACTGCCAGTGTGGCTGGGATGGGGATTCACACAGAGAAACAAAGTGTAGGGTTGGACAACAGCCACGGCATCAAGGAAGCTCCTCAGTGCCCTGTATCTACCCTGGCCCTTTCCACAGCCAGGGTTAGCATTTTACAGTAAGCTCTTTAATAATTGTAGTGGTCAGCACACTACGTCCCCTATAAACCCTGACTGTTGTTTGGGAATCATACTGTAGCCTTCCTTCAACTACAGTTAAATGTGGCTGAGGAACCATGTCCTGAGTAGTGGGTAAGCATGTCTCTCCTTCCCTGAGGGATTCTGGCTCTCCTCTCAAGCTGTCTGGGGTCTCACAGTGGGTTCAGGCCTCTGCTTTATCCTTCTTTGTCATATCGAAGAAACATGGCTTCATGTTCCTGCAGATTTAACCCCAGCTCAGTTCATGTACCTTCAGATCTGATAGAGGAGCCTTCTAGTCCCCCCACACTGCCCCCCCCCCTGCTTAGACAACCTAGGATTTCCAATTTAAGTTGCTTCTTTTCCTAGTAAATAATTTGGTTGTAGGAGGCCAACAGCACACCTTTAGTTTGTGCCAAGGAAAGTCTTATCTTCTGTTTCCAGGCCTGTGGCACACATTTCTGTATCATGGCTGGCTAAATTAGCAAGAATTGTTTTTGAGATACTGCCTCTGGAGGGATATGGTTCACATTAGTATGGGTTTTAGAAATTGAAGTCAAATATTCTGGTGGCAGTAGATGGAGACCAAGGTTGAATTTCAAATGGGTAGTAACTGTTACCTTGGCTGATGAGAAGTCCAGTTTTTTGCCTGTTCTTAAGCCAAGATAGCCAAGGTAGAGCAAGAAGTGTGACAGAGAACACAGAACATTTATCATGTCTTATGTGTGTGCATTAAAAATACAAATACAGAAGCAGATTGCAGCAATCTAAAAATTGAAATAACTGGGTGAAAGGAATTTGCTTTGCTAATGCTGTTTCCCATATTCTTCTACACAGACCTTTTGGGGATTGAAGTTCATTACTCAGTCCACAGCTGTGTTCTCTCTCTCTCTCTCTCTCTCTCTCTCTCTCTCTCTCTCTCTGTGTGTGTCCATGTGTGTGCCGTAGCACTTCTGTAGACATTAGAAAACACCCTTAGGTGTTGCTTTGAGGCAGGTCTCATCTTGTGGCCCGCTGTTTGGCTAACTGGCCCTTGGGCTTCTGCGGATTCTCCTGTCTCCACCTCACATCTCACCATAGGCACACAGGGATTACAGATGTGTGCTAGCATGCCTAGATTTCTATGGGTTTCTGGGAATTTTTGAACTCAGGTCTTCACACTTGTTCAGCATGTGCCTTACACATGGAACCATCTCTCCAACCCAAGACCTGACTCTTGCATGTGCCCTGGTACAGTTTTCACCAGCCTTTCTTATATTATAATTTGTAAGGAGAGGCAGAGGAGCTGCCCTGGCCCATCTCATCCTGAGATCCATAGGGTCCAGTGTCTAGCCTAGCAACAGGAGCCTTCCTTAGAGTTTAGTCTTAGAATCTGAGTCACATCCTTTGCAGGGAGAACCCAGAACTCTGTGCATCTATCTTGCGGGTGCTTTTGATGCATTGTAGCACCTGAAAATCATTCTTTAAAACTGTGCCTTATAAAAGGTAAATTCTAAGAAGCATTTGAAAGAATAATCAAATAGGTCCATTCTGTGCTATCTCACCCATTTTATGTTGCTATCTTACTTGTCATATCTTGCAAATTTCATTGTGTAGAAATGGGTGTTTTTTATTATAACAATATTTATGTTTAACCTTTGGACCTTGTGGGAATTTATGGCTAAAATATGACTTCTCTCTTTCTTCTCTCTGCCCTGCACCTTCTTTATTTTCTGTGGGCTTCTAAGCTATTACACTCTTCCTTAGTGCTCATTTCCAATAATGTCTACTAGTGGGAAAAAAGAATATTGATGACCCCAAATTATTAAGAAGGGGCTATTATTTTGCACCACTGAATGTCTACCGAAAAAATACATAATGACAGGCTGTGTCCTGAGCTGCTGATGTGGCCTGAGCCAGGTTTCCCATCAGCCCATTGCCAAGCTAAAAGTAGAAGCCACGTGGTGGACAGGTCACCTGTCAGGATGCTGAGTAATGTCTGGTATGACCAGGGTCTCTGCTGGTCAATTTGTCAGTGTCAGCCCTGAATTATTCTCATCTGGAGAACAGATGAAGTGGCCACAGGGTCTCAAAATAAAAGAGGCTAAAAGGTTACTGGATGGAAAATGAGAAGTTCCAAGTCCTAGGGGACTTTTTTGATGATTCCTTTGCTGAAAGCTCTTCACCCCTGAGTGTTTGTGGTTGCACAGTCTGCATTCCATAGAGAACTGCAGGCTTCCTAACAAGTCATTCCAGTGCAGATAACATATTGTTGAAAACACCCAGCACGGGGCTGGAGGTGCAGTGGTTAACAGCATATACTGGTCTTGCAGAGAACCCAAGTTTGGGTCTTAGCACCCTTACTGGGAAGCTCACAGTGGCCTGTAACTCAGCTGGAGGGGAATTGAACATCTCTGATTCCACTGGCAGCCACACTCCCATGTACTTATAGCCCTGTTCCCGCTCCCCTGCCTGCCACATACACACATATTCATTAAGTCAAAATAAATTGCAAAATCTTTTTTAAAAATACAGTATTTGTCTCTGCCATTGACCATGTGGCTAATGAATGTGACTGTAGCGTCAGTGTGTACATGTAGCACACATTGAGGGCATCATTGTTGTGTTGACTAGGCTGGCAGACTAGCTATAAATATATTACTATTAAAGATGGTCATCTGTTATTTTTCATTACACCTGTCTTTATACTCTGCAGTTCTACTCTGAATCTTTTATTTTAAATACAGTCTTATCAGTGTGTTTGGCATATCCATGATTATATGGAGCCATTTTCTGTTTGTTTATACACAGAGAGGTGGCTGAAGGCATAGTCTTGGAACAATTGGGAGCTACCGCAGAGCGTTATCTATGTTCTTCTGATGGAAACCCCAGCAGAAAGCATCTATACCAGACCTAGAGTGAAGGACAGTGCCCTTCACTGGTGGCCATAGACCCCAGTGTCACTCTAAATTCTGATGCTTACTTTGTTACTGCTTAGTGTGGCAGCTTCTGGTGGATGGCTAGTGTGCAGGCTGCTCCTAAGCCAAGGCTGGCAGCCCCCTAAAACCCTGAATGTGAATGGGTTAGCAAAGAGCCCTTAGTGAGAGAGGGAAGCTGCAGGCCTTAGGCATCTTTCCTCTGTCTCTGAGTCTCTTTGCTCTGACAGACTGGCTGAAGGCTTCTCAGTTTTTAACTGTCATTGTTACTGTACCACAACTATTGTACATGAGGATTTGCAGGTGGGAGTCACAACACCTGAGAGTCTGCCTCTCTCCTATGAGATGTGAAGGCAGCTCCCTGTGGTGGGCAGGGCAGCACTGCAGGTGTCTGGCAGACAGACCTGAAGAAACATGCTCGGTAGGTGGTAATGACTCTGTTGGTGCAGTGGCCTTCCCCTAAGCTCTTGGCATTGTTATTAACACTGAATATGAAGAGGCTACAGGGACAGACAAGGGAGAAAAGAGGGTGGAAGGGAGCACAACAGGACAGAGACACAGAAAGCAGAGATAAATGTGTGGCATGTTGTGTTAGCTTATTTAAAAATGGCTGAAGAGAGATGGAAGGCAGAAAGACAGAGAGGCTTGGTCTGACCTTAGGTACGGCCATGTTTATTCACAGTGAGGGGAACTTTGGCATTCACATGTGTGAATGACCAAAATGACTACAGAAGAAGCTAGGATGCAAGCCCCTTATAGGGATAGAGAAGACTTCTATAGTGCACAAGGGAAGCTGGAAAGTGTAGTCTTTCAGCAGGAAAGCATCACATGGAACATCAGATTTTAAAGGGTCCCTATGTTGACCTTGTGAGGGATCAGGATCAGCTGGTCTAGAAGTGTAAGAAGCATTATGTACTGGAGAAAGAGGTGGGCCCTGGTGTCCCAGGGTGTGGCACTGTTATAGCCCTTTACCTCAGCTATGGACCTTGAGGGGGTGTGCTATTGACATACCTACCCTTTACATGGCCGATCGTGTGTGGTCAGCAGTCCTTCACAGGAGTCACTTACTGAGCAGACAGCCACTAAACAGTGCATTCCATGCACTGGAGCGGACAGCATTGTTACAGCTGTGTCCAAATGAAGTACTGGCAGGAATCGCTTTCTGAGTTACCTACAATATACAAGGTGTTCAGAAACCAGAGGCTTCATTCCTGCTTATAGGCAGCATGGCTTGATTAAGAAATATTTTGAACTTGGCGTTTGTCTGACTTGAGGCTCTTCTTTCTGTGGTAGCCAGCACCCCCATAAACTCCAAGATAATGCTGGCTCCTGGCCACATTGGCACTGACCTGAGCTGTCCCCTGACCCACCTGCACATGGCTATTGGAGGCCTTCTCTGACCTTTTATTCCAGTCTGAATCAAGACATGGCTGTGGTATCCCTGATGGTTGCTTCCATCCCTTTCCTTCTTTAGAACATGCCTAGGACCCTGGACATGTGTGCCATAGTTACCACATGGGTCTCTTCCCACCCACGTGTTATGTGACAGTCTGTTGCCAACCTGGGAGTTGAACCCTGTTCATAATCTGGCCTATGGTCTCAGACCTGCTGAGAACAGTTTAATACTTAGTTTGTATTATCTGCTTGGGCCTTTCCTGTTCTTAAAGAACCTGCCAGTCTTGTGACAGGCCACCTGGGAACCATTTCCTGGCACCTCAGGTTGTTGGTTCAAAGGCAATAGTTGTCTTCTTAAATGGCACAGACACTAATCCTTGCTCATAACCGATTTTAAATAACTCTAGACACATATATGTTCTGGGGACCCTTGACAGGCAGTTGTGTTTCATCAGTTTGCTCTGCTCACCAGGCCTCCTGTTCCTCTTGGCAGCCATTCCTGGAGTCCTCGTTTACCGTGACAACTCTTTAGAGTATGACCTGAGTCTAAGAAAGACAGAGAAAGAGGCACTGCCCCTACCTCTTCCACTGTCCTTCCCAAATCCAAGAGGAGGAAGGAGGGCATGCAAAGTCCCCTGCTCTTGATCTCTGCTGCCACAGAAAGCCCCCATTGATATCCTTGGACTTTACATTTCTCTGAGGGATCTCTTCTCTTATGTAACTGTGTATCCATTGCCTTTAGCCAATATATATCAGGGCTTCTCTGGTCAGGTAAGGAAATTTGTAATGTGTAGGGCTACTAGATTAGCAAGCATATTCCTAGTCCAGCAGAGCGGCTCTGGAGCTGCATTGCAATCCCCTGGTAAGTGCTGCTGGGCTGATGAAGGAATTACCAGATTAGCACCGATTTACCTGAAGGAGAAAGAGGGCTGGAGCTTGTTTGCCTTTAGGCGGGAACAAATGACTGACAACCTAATGTATAGTTGGTGTTTCTCCCAGTGTTTGCTTTCAACAGGCACTTCTAAAAGAGCCGGCTCTTCTCTAATCAGGTGAGAGAGAGCAGACAGTGGAGTGCAGTGTTTGTTCCAGTCATCCTTTGCCCTTGTCCTGTGAGCAGAGCTAGAGTCTTGACAGTACCCTATTACCGAAACATCATCTTCAGAAGCAACCTGAGACCCCTGTCAGTTGACTCATTGCTGGTGGGTTTCAAATGGATAAAAGAAAAACAAAAAACAAAAACAACAACAAAAACAGTGATTGTGAAGCTTTGTTGAGTGGTTGTTTTGTCATAATGTGAAACTAACTGCAATTCTCTACTGTCTTCCCTGACACACTGGGGCGGCTTTGAGTTTGAGGCTATTTTTAGATTTACTATTTGTCACTTGCTCGTGCTATGTTGCATTAAGGTAATTTGCAGAATTGTTTAACTTGGTCACTTTTTAATAATATATATTTTGAAACAACTAAACTGGAGAGCATTGTAGTGGGTTGAGCAATGTCCCCTACGAAGTCCCTGGGTGCTTAGGATCTCAGGCTGTGATTGCCTCGGTCTGCTCAGGTTTCTACAGCAAAGACACCAGAGACAGGGTGGCTAATATATCAGAAATCTGTTCTTGTCATTCTAGAGGCTGGAAGTTCAGGGTCCGTACGCCAGCTGGCATAGGCAGGTTCTGGTGAGGGCTGTCCTGTGCCAGGTGACTTGTGGTCTTGTTTTTTGTTGTTGTTGTTTTTGGTTTTTTGCTGTGATTACAGGTCACATGGAACACAAAGTAACCAGTGCCTAAGGTATTTTCTTCTGAGGCCATTAATATCATCATGAGGCCTCCTCCGTCATAATCTAATTACATCTCAGCTCCAAATATTTAAATATTGGGATTTAAGATTTCTACCTATGGATCTGGAATGAAATATATAAACATACATTCAAAAAGTGATCTAATTCTAGAATAGGATTTTTAAAACTGTAACCATTTGAAGATTCTGGAAGGCTATCTAATTGGTTGAGGATAGCCCCTAAGTCAAATGACAAGTGTCCTTTTAAGATGAAGGAAAGATACACAAGGGCACATTCAGAAGATGACCATGTGATGATGGAGACATCTAGAAACCAAGGAACACTGAGATTTTAACAACCATGAGAGAGGAGAAGGAGGTACAAAGCCTTCTGGCTCAGAGACTTCAGGACAAACAGCAGTGCTGGCTTCATGGCTCTACATGTCACTTGAGACACCCTAGGATCAATTAAGGAATCTTAATGAGGAGTTGTCTAGATCAGGATGATTGGAAGTCATGTCTATGGAGGACTTTCTGGTTTATTAATTGATTTAGGAAGCCCCTGCCTGTTTTGGGCAGCAACATTCCCTAGACAGGGGATCCTATATAATAGGAGGAGAAAGAAACTAAGAAGGGAAATGTAGCCTTGCATGCATTTCTTTCTCTCTGCTCTTGACTCTGGATTGATGTGACTTGTTGGTGGAGTTTTTGCCTTGATGTCCCCTTAGTGATGGGTGAACTGTAACTTGGGATTATAAGTCAAATAACCCCTTTCCTCTAAAGCTGCTTTTCATTATTGTTTAAGAATGTTATACATGTTCATATAATGCATTTTGATCAAATTGACTCCCATTTCCTCCCCTTCTACTCATCCCCTACTGCCCTCCCAAAGCAAGATCACTAGATCACTACTACTTTCCTCTTCCTCCTCTTCCTCCTCCACTTTTCCTCCTCCTCTTCCTTCTTTTTTCTTCTTCCTCCTCCTCTATTTTTCTCCTCCTCTTCCTCCCCCTCCTCCTTTTTTTACTGAATCCACTTAGTACCGCCTCTATCTGATGGGTACAGTACTAAGGGCAAGGGCAGCCAGATCCCCGAGGAAAACTAAATCTCCCCCCACCACTAGGCATCAGCTCTTCAGCTAGGGGTGGAACTTCATGAGCCCACTCCCCATGCATGCTAGGGTTTGGGGGTAGTGGTGTCTGGCTTGATGTGACTAGTTTTGTGTAAGCAGTCCCAGCCACAGCAAGGTCACATGTACAGCAGCAGTGCCATGGCCAGCACATCTCAGCACAGTAGCAGAAATGGAACTAGAACACTCCTGTCCTGAATGCTAATTAAAGAGACAAGCGATAGTGAAGAGCACAGAAAGGTTAATTTAATGACGACACATTGGAATGAAGAATGGATATGAAGGCCTTAAGTGCATCTTCAAGGTTCTGACATGAGGTTTCTATTTAAATAGAGGGCAAGACGTGTGCATAACCAAGCCTTCCTGGTGAAACTGTGGTCCTAGCCATCAGGGAAAAGTTTCTCTTGCTAGGTGATATGATAAGTTGCCAGGCTTTGTCCAATATATACACAGGAGACAAGCTTCTCTCTGTTGGTTCCAGGCTCCTGTCTTTCCTGTTTCCTCATATGAGACTCTAGGGAAAATTCTAGTTTCTCAGAGTTCATTGTCTCAATAGCCAACAGACTCCGGGGAGGGGCATGCACACCCCTTTAGAATGATTTCCTGCTTGCCAGGACAGTTATATTTATAACACTTCTCAATTGGATTAGGATAATTTAAATTTCCTTTCCGGTCCTTTAGTCTTTCTTAGATATAAAGGCAATTTTTTGTTAATTAAAATAAGTCATTTTGAGGGAAAGACTGAAACTTCTGGCCCCTTTTCTCTGCCGGTTGAGCTCAATGTTCTTGTTAGGCCAAAGGAAACTGACTGCAGTCCATCTCACATTCCACTGCCTCCTCTTCAGGCTCAGGCCTTGGCCTCTGTCACTGTGCTTGAAGGTGGTTGGTGAGATAACATAGCCTGTGTTATGGTGGTCTAGTCAGTCTGAAGTAACAAATTCAGGAACAATACTTGGCTTAAAACTTCAAAAAGAATTTTTTTTTGAAATGCTGTCTGCATTTTGTTTATCATAAGATCTTTCTTAGGATTCTGTTTGGCATAATTAAGTGGATTTGATCATTTGCATTTGTGGACCTTTAACCTATTCATCCCAAATGCCTTTGTGTGTCTGGTATCTATTTTGATATTGTTTTTCCTAATAGTTTTGGAGATATTTTTAACATTTAGATTAGACTTTTTTATTGCTTTAATGACAATATCTATAGAAAGATAAGGGCCTACAAAATTACGCATTTTTCATGCTACTCATTTCCAATAACCAGCTGTTTTCAAGGCACAAAGGATCCCATCCCGTCCCCTCCTTCCGGTTCCTTTCCCTTCTTTAATAAGCCTTGAGTTACTTAGGATTAGATGGCGCCTCTGCTGTGGTTTTTATTGGTCCCGTATGTTAACTAACCGTGTCCTTTGCATAATTTGGTTAAGAGAGATAAGATCTCTCCATACATATGGTAAATGAATAATAATGTATTTGAGAGAAGAATTATCTGTTGTGAAAAGTTTACTCTTAAATAGTTTTCCCTTGGTGAAGGGCCGCTTTCAGATGGGCTTTGTGCCCCTGTCTCCCTAGCTCTTTATGACTGTTTATTCCTCCCACATACTGATTTTACAGGACCAAGCTATTCCCTCTCATTTTGTCCTTTACTCCTTGGCCTGGTGCCCTCGTGGATGGTTCTTATGTTAGGATATCCTTTGAGTAACATGCATTCATTTTTTTTAAAAAAAATGTCAGTACGTTTTTTTGAAAAACAACAACCAAGATTTATTTACTGTTTTCCTTTGATATGTGTGGGTGTGGTGTTTGATCTGCATGTAAACCATGTGCTCTGTGTATGCCTGGTTTCCTCAGAGGACAGGAGGAACACACAGATCACCTGGCAGTAGAGTTGCCCCAGTCGTGAATGGTCCTTTGGGCACTGGGTATCAACCCTGGTTCCTGGGGTGAGCGGCCAGTGCTGTTGTTATTCACAGAGTCATCTCTCGAAGCCCCCCATCTCCTTTTTGAGGATGCTAAGCATATTCAGTCTATAAATGAGCTTCAACCTCCGCACCCTCAAATCTATTATTTTCAAATATGAGTAAATTCATTGGAACAGCAGCAAGTATAAATCTCCCCCATAAGTGACATGCAAAAATAAAATCAAATTGTTTAAAAATAATCTGATCAAAGCGCAAAATTCTGGAGGAGTAAATTGCAAGGATGCATTCGTTTCTAGTCATATTCATGGTGTCTTTTATTTCTAGTTAGTATCTATGATAAAATTACCTATCAAATCTGTCAGGACTTTCAAATATTGACTTGAAGTTTTATTTATGTTATATTTCTGGCAGTTTGAATAATGTTCCAAACTAATCATGTTGATTAAATAGAACAACTTTGTGATTTAAATGTTTCAACATCTGTATTGCTCAAAGATCTTTCTGAATCAGTACATTTTTACAGATATAAAAATAAAAAAAGTTTGCCCCAAATTTTAAGAATGAATTGGAAAGCCTTGACTGGAAAGCACATTTCTGTGTAAGCAGTGCCAGCAAGATGCCCAAATAGCTCTGTCCTTGAAGTATTTAGGAGCTAGACAGCCATTCTGGAAGGCATTGCTTTTTTTTTTTTTTTTTGTCAAGCGTTTTTGGTTGTTTGTTTTTTTGGTTTTTTGGCAGCTGGCTTTTTTCTTTCTTAGTGGAGTCCTGTTAAATATGTAATGGCCTGGTTGGCTTTATTTTTACAGGAATATTATTTTCTTCTCTTCCTTGTTACTTGTGACATGTAATCTGTAGACTTATAGCTTATATCTCACTAGGGGCTTCTTCCTTTCCTCTTTGATTTGTTTTTCTCTGCATCCCAAGAGATCTATATTTTGAATTAAAATTTGCTCATCACTGTGATGAAAGTCTTTCTATCTGCCATATATCTTGAGAATGCTTCATTCTCCCTCCCTCCCTCCCTCCTTCCCTCCCATTCCTCCCTCCCATTCCTTTTCCTTTCTTTCCATTTTTTTCAATGGTTCTGAGAATGGGACCCAAGGCCTTGTATATTACAGCTAAATTCTCTACCTCTAAACTGTATGGCCAACCCTTTCCACCACTTCTTACGTGGGAATAAGGTGTGAATTCCTTCTTTCAGTTGGGGAATGATGCTGGTATTTGCACATTCTTAAACTAGTTTAGTGGCAGGGTGAAGTCTTGGGTAATGTAGATTTTCTGCCATTTGAGAGGATTCTTTGGTGGGTGTTTGTGACCATAACACAATCTTGGAGGGGTTTATAATTTGCTGCATTTAGCTTCTTCTTCCTGCAAGTACCATCCTGAATCTGCTTTGAGGCCCATCTTTCCTATCTGCTGGGCTTATTTTAGGCTTGAGTCCAGATTTAAGATGATTAACATACCTCATCACTTTCTTGCTAACTGGTTTGGGCCTGGGTAGAGGATGAGAAAAGTCAAGGAAGTGAGGAGATATCTGCAGATCCCATAGTTTTCTGCTGTGTAGGGTGGGGCCAAAGACAGAGTGTTTGTGAGCACGGAGAAATGCTGTGGTCCTGCACGAGATGCTGAGCCAAGGGCTGTAGGGTATGAGAAAGGGCCTAAGTATGGAGCCAACTCTATAGGATAAAGAATAGAAAGAAAGCAGTGTGTGTGTGTGTGTGTGTGTGTGTGTGTGTGTGTAACAATAGGCAGTCTTTTTAGTTCTTTGAACAAATAATTTTGAAGACATTTTAAAAAGCTTCTTAAATTGCAAAGAATCCCGACTTGAAGAAGTAGTGAATGCATCGTGCATTGACATAATCACAAGAGACGCTCCCCTGACCACTGTCTGCTTTAGCAGCTTAGTGGGTTAGTTAATGTTTGCCTTTCTTGTCTCATGAGCAAAGTGACCTGACTTATCTCTGGGACATGCTGAATGCCCAGAGCTGGTAAAATAGCTTGGACAGTTTCAAAAGGCCACGCACGGTCTTAGATGTGAAATTTAGTCAAGTATGTAGAAGGTCTTAATCACACTGGCATGCACACAGACACACACACACACACACACACACACACACACACACACATACACACACACACACACACACACACACACACACACACACACATCACTTCTTATTTTAATTCTTCCTGATTAGGTAGCTGACTGTGTACCACCATCACATTAGAGATGCACATATTTATTCACATATGTACATTTCCATTGTTCATAAAAATAAAGTGCCTGCCATCTGGGTTTGCCTAGGAAAAGTGGATTATATTCACACTAATTTTTGTGGTATTAATAATTAGCATCCCTAATATGAATTGAATGGGAAGTATCCTCCTAAAAGACACATATTGGAGACTTGACTCACAATGAAAGCGACATTCAGTGAAGGAGCTTCCTTGAAGTAGGTGAGCCATGAGGGTTCTGCCTTCATGGATGGCTGACCTCACTGATAAGCTCACTTTTGAATAGACCACTGGTAGACAGAACTACAGGAGGTGAGGGCTGGATAGGATAGGTCCTTAGAGAAGTGCTTTGAAGTGTGTATATCCAGGTTCCTCCAGATAGTCTTTCCAGGAAGTTTTCAGGCTTCCTGGAAACTGAGGTGAGCTGCCTCTGCTATATAGTCATGCTGCTTTGATGTTCTGCTTAGTTTTAAGCCCTCAGCAATGGGTGTAGTCAGGCATGCATGGGTTGGATGCTCAGAAACCATGAGCCAAAATACATAATTTTTTTATTCAGGTATTTTTTTTCTCAGCTATATTTCTATTATCTCCAGTAGTTTGGCTAGCATACCCTGTTTTCTTCTCAGTGATGTTTTGTATGAGAATTTACATAGTCATTCTGGTTGTAAATCACTTAATACGATTAAATCTGTGGTTGAAGCATCTATATGTGAAGAGAAGCTGACTATCAGGCCCCATCACTGTCAATCAGGAGTTAGCTGTTAGTGTTCATGCCCTATAGAGTCTATAAGTACAATCATTTGGTTTCATTTAATTTTCCTAAGTGCCATTGTTCCACAAGCCAAAACCATAGCTGATAAAAGCATGTGCAGGGTGACTGAGGTCCATGGACAGACAGCTAGAGTCTACTTGTTAATAGTTCTTGGCCAACCTTACTGGAAGTTGGCATCACTCCTAGTGTGCATCATGGCCTTTGGCAGTGTTCACACTTCCAGTGGTATAGTTCAAAAGGTTTATGGCCTGTAGATCCTCACATGAAACTGAGCCTCAGAAACTAGCACTTATAATGCTCTACTCATGTGAACCCAGACCCCTGATGCCAGGTCCATAAAACCACCTCAGCACGAAGTTGGCTGCCTTCCCAGGGCTGCAAGGAACCTGTCTTTTCTGGGATCCCCTCACAGACAACCCTATCCACTTAGATCTTTTTCTGAACATTTCCAGGCCTACCCCTTTCCCAGCTTCCACACTCCTAAAGGATCAGAGCAGGAAATGCCTCGTGTAGGGACCACATGTACATCATCTTGTTCTTTGGTGATTTGTTGGTTTCAGACCAGGAAGAAAGAGAGGCTGGACTGAGACTTTGTAAAAGAAAAGAATCAATTTTTTCTTGCTCAAAGAATATGTTTATATGTCTCATGCTGTCTCTCATACTGATCTAGATGCCAGTGGGGACTTAGCAAGGAGGGACACTGGGAGAAGTTAGAAATCTGGAAACTTCACTTTCTAGTTCCTTTTATTTCTGGAGCATGCATGACCTCATGCACCATTGGCTGACCCTGATGGTCCTTTGAGGACTTTCTGACTTTTTAGAATAATATTATTAAGACAGCAGTGAAAGTTGTGGTGCAAAATTCCATTTTCTCTATGCAGGTGTTAACCAACATGCTCCCTCCTTTTTCCTAGCCCCTTGTCTTGGTCAGGGCTACAATTGCTGTGATGGAACACCATGACCAGAAGCAGCTTGAGGAGGGAGTTGTCTGGATTACATACCCCAGATCACAGTCCATCAAGGGAAAGCAAGACAGGAGCTCCAACAGTGCAGAAACTTAGGGCCCAATGCAGAGGCTGTAGAAGAATGCTGCTTACCGGCCTGCTCTTTGTGGCTTGCTCAGCCTGCTTTCCTCATAGAACCTAAGGCCAACAGCCAAGTGATGGCCCCACCCACAATGGGCTGGACCCTCCTTCATGCATCACTAATTAAGCAAATGCACTGCATTCTTGCCTGCCTACTGCCTGATTTTACAGAGGCAACTTTCTGATGTGGGAATGTCTTTCTGTATGCTGTGAATAAAGGAACTGTTTTGGCCCATGACAAGCACTGTAGCAGTAGGCAGGAAATCAGAACATAGGTAGAAGAAGGAGGGCCGAGTTAGACAGAGACATGATCCAGCTGCTCAAGGATCAAGATGTAAGGAACACAGGTGAGCCATGGGCCACGTGGCAGGACATATTAATGGAAATGGGTTGAATTAAGATTAAAGAGCTAGCTAGAAATGTGCCTGAGACATAGGCCAAGCAGGATGAAATTAATATAAGCATCCTGTGTGTTTCTTCTGGAATTTGGGATTGCTTGTTCAGATAAGTGTCGTGAGATATATATTAAGTAATGTTTATTATCTAAATATCACTTATAGAAAAGGGTTTTGTTCAAAGGGAGAAAATAGAGGGGGAAGCAGTGTGTCGGAGAATTTTTTAACCGCCTGATCTGCTGTGATCTAGGAACCGCGCCAGAGCCCGGCTTTTTCCTTTGTCTCTTTCATCTGGGGGCTTTACTTTCAAGCTCTTTTCAGTTGACCACACCCCGCTCGGCTCCAGCACTCTGACGCAATCAGTTCACATGTGTAGCTTCTGATTCCCCACCCCACACACACACACAAAGATAAGTGGCAGTGAGCAAGTCTGAACCATGGGGCTAGCTAGGCCAGAAACCTAATTCTACAACTTTGCCAACTGGAGTTCTGCCCCAGATGACTCTCACTTGTGTCAAGGTTGACAATGCTAGCCAACATAACTGCTGTTCTCCATTTCCACAAAAGCAGTGTTTTCGCTGCAGTAAAAATTTTGACTCAGAGGAGGTGGAGTCAGTTTTGGTCTCTGGGTGTTTAAATCAAACAGCAAACTTAAATCTGGTCCCATTTCCTTTTGAAATTTCCTCAATGCACCCATGCCCTGCCTGTGATGCCTAGGCCCACAGCAGCTGTGAGGATGCTGTGGAGTTCTGTTGCTTGGTCCCCACTGCAACAGCACAAGCACCTTTTGTCCAGCCTGCAACACTATGTCTTTGCACCAGCAATATCCCTGACAGCTCCTTAATTGCTACATGCATTTGTACAGTTTCCTGGCAATTACGTTTCAGACCCTGTCAGGGTACCTGCTAGCCTCTGGGCTATGTTTATATTAAATATCAATAAAGAGCTGATAGGATCAGATTGGATGGCAGGCTCATAGAATCATATTTTTTTGGGAGCCGAGACTGTCTGGAAGATGGAAGAAAGGTTTGGGTTTCATTCTCTCTTCTGAAGGTTAGATGAAACAAGAGCAGACTTTTGGGGGGAATATCATGAACTGGTTCTTTCTACATTATGACAGCCATGCAGACTGGATATTGTCCTCAGTTCCATGTGATTTGTCACAACAGCTGTCCTTTCCATGCGAATTTCTTTGTGTGTCCCCTCCCCCATATGAAGCATAGAATAGATAAGCTTTCTTTTTTAAAAACATATTTATTTATTATGAATACAGTATACAGAATAGGGTACCAGACCTCATCATAGATGGTTGTGAGCCACCATGTGGTTGCTGGGAATTGAACTCAGGACATCTGGAAGAATAGTCGGTGCTCTTAACCTTTGAGCCATCTCTCCAGCCCCCTAAGCTTTCAAATACCATATATTTAAGTGTTTATTTATGGAATGCTCACAAAAGAAGAGGACTATTGTAAAAATTATTTATTGGCAATTGATTATATAAAGAATTAATATTTATTAAGGGGTTTATATAAATACTCATTGATACAAAAATTTTTGGAGAGTGAAACTGTCCCATACTGTGACAGTGGCGATCTTCTCTGTGAGAATGCAGGAACAAACAGGAAGCACAGGCAGAGTACCACTGGGTCTTTAATGGGAGCTTGCCACACCCCATCTAGGGACCTCAAGACCCCAAAGGTACACATCTAGATCTCCCTCAATAATGTCGGAATCCCACCACAAAGGACAGAGGTCAAGGACAAAATGTTCTTGAGGCACCACTCCATGGTGCTCTTCACACATCCTTCATAGTCCTCTGCAAATCAGAACCCATGTCCCTTTGGCTGTATGGTACATCCTTGTGAGGCCTCATACTCCTTATGCTCCATAGCATCATATGATTTTCCAAGGAACTGTGACATGATGGAGATGATGCACATATGTAGATGTATATTACACATTTAATAAAACCTGAATATTGGGGAGAGAGCACCCAGAGCTGGGAGTGGTGACCTCCACCCTTGATTCCACAACTCCAGAGACAGAACTTCTTCTGTTTCTGTGAGTTCGAGGCTACATACCTTTAATCTTAACCTAAATAGGTATATAAGGGCTTATAGAAACCCAGAGAGAACAGAAGCGACTGAGAGAAACAACTAAGAAAAGCGACTAAGAAAAACAAGGCTCAAAAAGGTACAAGACTGTACCTCACAAAAGGTGAGAACTGACTATAGTGCTTCCTCTCTTTGATATTTCAGCCTTCTCCTGATATTCGACTCTAAATCTCACTTGTGATACTATACACGTAGGGCAACTGGTACCATATAAGCACTATGTGTTATCTACCCACAGAGCCTCCATGGATGCTCCCAGCACCCAGACTGAGCATTCTGGGACTTTCTTGTCTAATCATTCCCATTTTTAGGTACTGGAATATTTCAGTTCTGTCAGCCTAAAGCACCTTGAAGAGTAGCCTAGGTGATTCCTAGGATGGTGACAAGGAAAAAGTCATCCTTAGTTTTAACATCAATGACAGTCCAAACCTGGGGGCATAAAGTTGCCCCTTTGATAGCCACTGGGATTCCCATTCTCGTGTGTTCTATGGAACACAACAGTCCTTGGTCCTTGGGATCCTTTCACAGCATCACTCTGCTGGAGTATTGCTGTCCTTCCCACTGTCTGAGACAGAAAAGAGACCAGCTGCTGGCATAATGCTTACCTTTTAAATTCAGAACTTGAGTCAGTAGGTGTCCACTCTGCACACCTCTGATCTCTCTTGTCATGTCACCCTAGGACAGCACCATAAAGTGCCTTCAAGAACTGCAGGAGCCTGACACTCCCCCCAACCCCATCTACTACCCACATAGTTGTCGCCTAATGGTAACCCTGAGTGTCTGCCCAGTTCTCTAAGAGACTCTAGTGCTGCTGGGATAAGTGCTGACTATGGACCCCAGTCTGTAAGACCCTGCTTGAGTCTCTGCTTCCCATTTTCCATCCTGGCTTCCTTTTAATTCCCTAAATTCCAGACATATCAACTTGCATTGGCTCTGATAGGACACTCTACACCCTTTCTCCCACTCCAGGCCTCTTTACCATTGTAGATTCCAATTCCCCACTCTGGGCTAAGTAATTCATTCAATTTAAGATCACATATGATTTTCCCTCATTACTTTATTCCCAAGTCTCAGTACATGGTGGCACACAGTGGGTCTTCAGGAAATATTTTCTGAGTGAATAAATAAATGTATATTCTATCCAGTACACTCCTTAAATGTTTGCCAGAATATGGTGAACTATGATTTGCACCCTTCTGGTAAAGTTGCCAAAGTAATGTGTTAGCTTCTTATCATTGTGTCAAATACCGTAGAACAACAATTTATAAGAGTACAAGAGCAAAGATTTGTTTTGATGTGATTTATGAGGCTTAGTTCATGCCCAACTGGGATCCATGGCTTTCAGACCCATGGCAAGACAGAGCATTAAGGAAAAAGTGTAGTATGAGATTTCTGGCCTGGACTGAGATTCAGACCCACTCACAGCCCCACTGCCAAATAATCACACAGAAGCTTTTATTAAATTTATGCTGATCAGCCTAGGGCTCAGGCATATAACTTGCTAAATCTTTACTCTTTTTTAAATTAATTAATTCATTTTTATAGAATAAAGTTTTTTTTTAATCCATGTATCCCCTTGTTCCAACTCCTTTCCCCCTCTTGACCCCTCCCAGTCAGCCTTCGGCCTCCCTCCTCTCTATCCCTTAATCTCCTCCCCAGAATGGGCAAGAGGTGTCCAGGTGGATCAGCGCAGCATCCACTCCAGGCATGTCCAATTTTCTCATCCTAATATCAAGACTGGGTTAGGTGTTCCTCTGGAGGGAATGGGTTCCAAGGTTCCAATTCATGGCCAGAAACACAGTCTTATCCTTCCCCTTGAGGCTCTACATATTTTCCATGTCTGTGGACAGCTGCCTATCCTTGGAGGGCCTAGTTACTTTTTCTGATGGTTCCCCAGTGGCTGTTCTTTATTCAGTGAGCTCCTCAGAGCTCCAGCCAGCCATCACTGTGAGAATTTTCCTCATAGTCCCTATTCCCTTGCTCATATAGAGTCTCCTCCCCTGCTATCACCTGGACCAGGGACTCAGCCCAATGCTCAACCTTGTATTTCTGCCTCTACGTCTATTCATTGTTGCATGTAAGTTCTGTGATGGCTTAGGGTGATTCTTCATTTGATTATAGAGGCAGTCAAGTCTAGGCAACACCTTTACCCTTGATTGGAGATCTAAGGAGGGACATCCTGTGAGTACTTGGAGGTTTTTCTAGCACCCACTACCTGTCAGAATGGCTAAGATCAAAAACACAGATGACAGCCTATGCTAGAGAGGATGTAGAGCAAGGGGAACACTCCTCCATTGTTGGTGGGAGTATAAACATGTTCAGCCACTCTGGAATGCAGTATGGCAGTTTCTCAGAAATTCTTTACTCTTAAATTAACCCATGATTCTTATCTTGCTTAGCCATGTGGCTTGGTACCTTTTCTTAGAGTAGCATCTCAATTTCTTTCCTCTGCATCTGCTAGCATCTCATTGTGGTATCTGTTTGGCTTCTCTGTGGCATCTCTGCTCTTCCTGTGTCCAGAGTTTTCCCAGTCTGGTATCTCCACCCATACTTTCTGTCTGCCTTTAGCCAATCAGTGTTTTTATTAAACTGGAAGGTGGGACAATTATTTAAAATGGAGAGGAACACAATCCTACTACATTTTTCTTTTTAAAAAAAAAACCCCAAATCTTATATCCCTCTTTTCCCCATTATCTATAACAACCTATAACCCACACTGTAAACAAACACAAACATCCATAATCAATTTTTTGGGAATGTGGGAGTAGTTCTTTAGGGTACTTCCTGCTAAATGGGAGTGCTGACAATCCATGGGGATCCAAAGAAAAATTTAGGATTATGGGCAAGTCTTTAGTGGAGCAGTCTATAAGACTGGGTCATCTCAGCAAGTCTTCTTGAAGTTGTTTTGGAGGCAGAGCTCACAGGAAACTGTAACAGAGGTGCTCTGAAATACTGGGTCATGTGGCCCATCTGTTTCCATTGGAGATTTTTCATTTTCCATTTTTGATTCAGGGGCCTTCCTGAATCAAACTTTATTTTCTTTAACCAGGAATAAATCCACAGGCTCTCATTTTCTATAGAAATAAAGAGAAAACCTCTTCTCCAAAGTAGCATATCTTTTGATTTCAATTTTAAAGACATCTCATTTACAAAATACATAAGTTGGATTAATCCAGCAGCATTTATAATCAAATGGCTTTTAATAGCTTTTACTACTTCATTTTCAGTCAAAAAACTTAAAGACAAGACAACAGCATACAGTATCCAGATACTCTTTGTAATTTCCATCTTTACATGTTTTTTTTTTACTCTATTTCTTTTGAAAGGACTTTCTCTATCTTTTTTCTTTTTTCTTTTCTCTCTCAAGCCTCTATATATATATACTTTAACATACTCTAAACCATTTAGAGTCTTTTTTTTTAATTTTAATCTGTCTTTACTACATAGCTCTTATTTCTTACCTTTTTCTGTTTCTCACCACATCTTTGCTTGGCTAGGGGGCTGACTCCAGCTAGCTTCCTTTATTTATTTTTATTTCTAACCCCACCCTTAATCTGCCAAGGTGTGGCTAAGGATTAAAGGCTTGACTAGGATGGCTGGCTTGGCTGACTTGACCCAGTGACTTGTCTAGCTTCATAGAATTTATATTTTTAGCCGAAGTACTGGTAGGACCCTCAATTACCACTCTGGAGAATTTTAGGGTCCATATAATGACCAAATAAAGCACTGTCATCTGCCGCTCATGAATCCATTTAAGTATTTGGCAGCAGGGCCTCTTAAAAGACTCACAAGTGTTTTGCCTCTAAGGCTGAGTCAGGAAGCCTCACTTAAAAAAAGCCATGCCTCTGCTTGCCTCCAGCAAACAGAGCTGACCCAAGAAAATGCTGCTGCTGCTGCTGCTAAGAAGCAGTCTTTGACTCTGTTTCTTTTTTGTCTATATAAACAGAAAGCTTAAATACGCCATTTACAGCTTGTTGCTTACATCTAGGCTCCAGTGAGACTGCAAGATCCAGCCATTTTGAAGCTTAAACTGCACTCCAAAAGCCCACCATTTTTAATTCAAAACCACACACTATTCCAGGACATCTCTGAACCAAGGCTCACATGAGAGACACAACTTGGAAGCTGTTTGTGACTCTGATTCTGTGCTCTACAACTGTTTTTAAGATTTCTAATGCTTTATGTGCATATATTTTCCCCATGTTAGTGCGCCATTTATAGTATAAAGTTTCTGGCTCAGACTTTTGGGCCTAGCCCTAAGATTCTGACCCACTCACAGCCCCACTGCCACTTTGTCCCAAATAACCACACAGAAGCTTGTATTAATTTTCTGCTGATCAGCCTAGGGCCCAGGCATATAACTTGCTAATTTTCTACTCTTATACTAGCCCTTGATTCTTATCTTGTTCAGCCATGTAGCTTGATACAGAGCAGCATCTCAATTTCTTTCCTCTGTGTCTGCTAGCATCTCATCATGGTGTCTCTCTGGCTTCTCTGTGGCATCTCTGCTCTTCTCTTCCTGTTCCCAGAGTTTTTCCAGTATGGTAGCTCCCCCCATACTTCCTATCTGCCTTTAGCCAATCAGCATTTTTATTAAATCAGTAGGCAGGACTATTACTTACAATGGAAGAGAACACAGTCCCACTACAGAGAAGGGCATGGTGGAGGAAAGAGCCTCTTGATTCATGCAGCCAGGAAGCAGAAACAAGAAGGGGCTGGTGGAGAGAAGTGTTTTCCCACACAAGCATAACCATGGCTCTGGTGGCCCACTTCCTACAGCTAGGCCCCTTATCTAAAGGTTCCAAGCACTTTCTAATAGTGTATCAAGTCCAAAGTCTCTTCTGAGAGACTCAAGAAAAACTTAAAAACTCTTTATCTATAAGCCACCACCACCAAAAAAAAAAAAAAAAAAAAAAAAAAAAAAAAAAAAAAAAAAAAAAAAAAAAAAAAAAAAAAAAAAAGAAAAAAGAAAGAAAAAAAGAAAGACTAAACCACTTTTTAAAAATCAGGTTGTCTTCTTAAATATATATATATATATATATATATTTATTAGAAAAGAGCAAAAAGCACATATTTTCATTCTGAATGGGAGGAATGAGAACATAGATAAAAGCAGTGGGACCACGGTAAGACTGAGACCCAGTAGAATAGTCAATTAGTCCTCTAATCCTGTTGCTCCATGTCTGGTTTCCTGGACATGCGGTAGCATGCTATGAGCTGCTAAGGGAACAAACAGCCCTGCTGAGGGCTTTGCTGGCTACAGACCACATGGCCTCTCCCCTGGGCTACCTTTGCTCACTGACTGCGGCTTTCCTTGGCAGGCATTTTACATTCCTGGCATCTTCTACTTCCTGGATCTGTCATTGCCTCTTTGGCTTCATCTCCACAGCCCTTTCTCTTGGGGATTTCTTGCAAGGTATTAACCCTGGGACACATTTCCTAGCTTCCATAGCTTTCCTTTGAAAACCAGATAGAAGCATCTAGGACCCCATAAATCCTGCATTCTGCATGTCCTTATACAAAACTAGTATCACACTGGTGGTGTCAAGGTCAGTTGCCCCTCAAAAAGTAGCTAGCTTCCCTTGGGCCACGGTGAGAGCATCCTCTGTGTACCCAAATGACTGACCACAGGAAGCAGGTCTGCATATGTCCCTGAAGTGGTACAAAAAGAGAACTCTTTTCATGGTATTTTTTTCTCATGAAAAATAATTTTTCACAAGTTTACATCTAACAATGGAGCCTTTGATAGATGATTATTGAGGTGTCCTCAAGGTACCTATCTATTGTCTTGGTACAAAGTATTTTGCTTCTTTTCAGTGGCACTATCTGATGGGCGATGTCAAGCCAAGCCAAGGAAAGAAACCTCTTACCACAAATATCTCTTTAACAACTACATATTTCATGATTTTAAACGCTCTTCTCTTCTGAAAAATTTTCTGTTTTTTTAAAGCACTATTCTTTGCTTTTTAAAGAGAGATATGCACTGTAAATCTGTCTAAAAGCAGCCAGCAATAACCATGCCTAGGTTGCCTTGGAATTGTCTCTATAAGATTAATTTGATCTCAATTTTTAAATTAATTTTCTTGAAAAGTCTCAAGGTACTGACAAAATATACAGAGGTTCTTTGTACAAAATAAGACATGTAACCCCCTCTCCCCTGGTCCTTTCTATTCCCTGTAAAACCCTAATTACCACAAGAAATATATCTTTTTTTTTTTGAGATGCGGTCTCATGGGGCTCATGCTGGGCTCTAACTAGATATGTAGCTGAGGATGACTTCAAATACCCAGTCCCCTGCTCTCATTTGCCACGTATTTAACTTCCAGGCATATTTCATTATGTCTGGCCATGAGTATATTCTGTATTGTACCCATTTCTATAAGCATCCTGGCCTTCTAAACTTCCACAAGACCTTCCCATTAAATCAAGATTTCTCTACCTTACTTCTCCAGACTTTCTCAACTCCCACCATGCAGGCTTCTGGGCCACATGGTTATCTATCTCATCACAGTGAAGGTCCACCTTCTTTGGTGCCAGTTCTCTGTGTTATTTAGACTTTGCATTGCTGTGATAAAATATCTGGGCTGGGAAATATTACTCTGTAGAGGTCTGAGTCCATAGCAACTAAATACATTGCTTTGGGCTCAAGGTGGGCTGAACACATGATAAGTTGCATGGTGGAGCAAAGCAATTTATTCATAGCATACAGGAACAAATAGTGAGGTAAGAAGACCAACCAACTAGATAGGCTTCAAGGACATACTTCTGGCTCTCTGCTATAGGTGACTAGTCCATGAGCAAACACTCAGAAAAGAAGTTATCTGCTTTTCTTTCTCCTAGAGGCCCAAAGTAACTTGGTTAATTGGGGGCATGTCCCACATAACATGTTGAGTTCTAACTTGATGAATACTAGACTGACTACAGTGTATCAAATACCACTTTAGAATTTAAAACCATTTAAAATATTTGTATCTGGTAAGTATGTCCAACCTTTTGATATGGGGATATAAAATTGTTGTCTATTACATTCCCACTTGAAAAACACAGTATTGTGTTACAAAAAATGCAGTGTGTGTGTGTGTGTGTGTGTCTGTGTGTGTATCTTAGTTAGGATTTCTACTGATATGAAGAAATACCATGACCACAGCAATTCTTATCAAGGAAAACATTTAATTGGGGATGTCTTACAGTTTCAGAGGTTTAGTCCAATATCATCATGGTGGAACATGGTGGTATACAGGTAGATGAGGTGCTATATGTAGAAGGAGCTGAGAGTCCTACATCTTGATCTGTAGGCAGCAGAAGGAGACTGTGCCACACTGGGCATAGTTTGAACATGTGAGATCTCAAAGCCTCTCCCCAGAGTAACACACTTCCTCCAAGAAGGCTGTGCATCTTAATAGTGCCACTCCTTATGAGCCAAACATTCAGACACATAATATATATGTTAATATTTTAAGTTTATAATTTTGTGTTGGGCTACATTCATAGCTATCCTTAGCTATATGTAAACCACTGGCAATGGTTAGACATAGCTCTGTGTCTAGGTCACTTGAACTGAGGTATGTCTTGCTCTGTTCTGTAGGCAGACCCCGACCCTGATGCTGAGGTGATGGACTTGCCTTACAAACTATGTTGCACAAGAAACTGAGGTAGATACATCCAGAGACTCTTGGAGAGGAACTTGGTTTTGTCCCTAGCCCTGTCTATTTTGTCTGGACAATCTACTTTAACTAGTCAATGTTTTCCCAATAATAAGTACAAAGATTCCATGTCAGAGTCCCATAAAAGACTGGGTATTTCCATAGGGACCTCCTGCTTCAGTTATCTGTTGACACTGAGTCTAGAAAACCTGTGCCAAGAAACCTGTTACCACATTTGTGGGATACACACATTAAGCCATCCATTTCTCACATAGGTCAGATAAATGAAGGCCCTGATCTCTGATGGTATCCTTCATTATCTGGCTATTTGTACAAGGAACTAACTTTGCTAACCTCTGCTTTTGGCAATGAAATACATTAAGACAGTGATCATCACAGCATTGAGGGTCATTTTCTTACAAAATAGGGATAGGAAGAGGAGTCTGTCACTCTGTAAAGGGTCTGCATAATTTGTGGCATGTTGTAAGTGTGCCATAAATATTATCATCATGATAATTATCATCATTTGATTGCTATCATTATTTTCTTCCACAAAGAGTCATGAGCATCTTATTCCTAGATCATTTGGAAAGGAAAATAAATGGAAGTTTTTCCAGCTAACTTAAAATATATTCAAGGAGTGTTGTACAGGACTAGCCTCCAAAACCAATGCTCACTGGCTCAGGGAGTTCAACTATGCCTACTTGCAAGACGTCATCTAAGCTGAGCTTGTTGACTGTTTATGTTCTCTCGAAGGAAAGCCAGGGTGAGGAGATCCTCACCTAAGTGTCTGGCTACCTGACACTACTTGTTGTATGTGACTCTGCCCTAATAGCCTCAAGGAGAAGCCAGGGAATACTGAAAATCCATCTTTGAGGCTGTGAGAAAACAAACCTTATGGGTAAAGACTTTCTAGTGTAGCCTTTAGAGGAGCAGCATCTACACCCACAAATAACCTCTCACCTTTGCTCTGTAAAGAAGGCCAATAAACCCATTGGTTTCTCAGAATGAACTTTGGTGTAATCAGGTCTCTGTTCATCATTGGGACCTTTGGAGGAAGGGCAGGTTTACATCTGCCTCTGGTAAGAAATTTTAGCAACAAGAAAAAGGCATGAGGCTAATCAGTGAAAGGAAAATGCATTGTGTAGCTCAGTCCCCAAACTTCTATCCTGAGACCACAAACTAGAATAATCTAGAGCATTCTTGGGAATCTGCCAAATCATTGCTTCCCAATCCCATCTAGAGTTCTTCAGCATGGGACCATGTATCCTCTTTGTCCCTCTGGCCAAGGACTGCCAGAAATTGACTCCATCTTTCTGAAAAGTAGCCTGCATTTAATATCTAGCCCATCATAAGTTTAGTGAGATGGCAAATGTTTGGCAAATAAACCTGCTTTATAATTCAGCCCATATGCAATAGTATGCTCCGTGAGGTAGAAGTGATAGATAATTAGCATCAGACTTTCTCTTAGTTAATCCATTTAGTGAGAATAAATGGGGGAGATGCTATTTATTTGATCAAACAGAGGCATGAAAATTTCCAGTCGCCCCGACCCCGAGGGGCATCAACACGGGAGACCACCTACAAAAGAGAATGAAGGGAAGGGAGATGCAAAGGAAGGCAGCAGGTCAAACGGGATTCTGATCGAGCTGCGATTTATTGTGATTCTAAACATGCTTATATAGTAGAATATGGGGAGAAGGCAATCTTCAAACACCTGCAGGAAGCTGGCCAGGGGAGCAGGATATTGGCAGGGTAAAAGGGTGACTGGTCTTGCTTCAGGGGAGAGTTGCTAGGTAACCTAACCATAGAATATTCTTGCTATTCTATTCTTTAGAGCTACCTTTAAGGGAGGACTGCTACGTAACCTAGCCACAGAATGTTCCTGTTATTCTATTCTTCAGAGTTACTTCTCTGTTACTGTGAAGCAAACCAGAACATCTCTTTTACTTTGGGAAAAACATCTATTCTACCTGGGAGAAGATCTATTTTACTTGGGAGAATGTCCATTCTACTTGTGCTGGCTCAGTGGTTGGTTTCTCAGTAAGTTCCCACGGGAGCCTTTAGCTAGAGGCCTAGAGGCTCAAGCCAGGGTCTTGGTCCCTGACATCCAACCATTCTCCTAAGGTGGTCCAGCACCAGCCCTGGAGAATAGTTACATAGGCTCAGTCTCCTAGTTCCTCATTCTCACATATCTAGGTATGCACTTGGCTTCTAAGAGTTTTATTTATGCAGGCCTGAAATTCTGTCACCAAATCCCAGGTACAATACACCTTCCTGATGAGCAGCCCTGCACTAAACTTCCAGTATCTAAATTCAGACTCTTTCCTTCCAACAATGGTTTTGGAAAGAGCAATTTCTATGTAATTCTATATTCATTTATGGTCACTCAGATTCTCTTGAAATGAACCCAGATTTTGTGGTAGGAAATGACAAGTTAAAATAATTCAGCTCTACTAATTTGTAGTAGAATAAAGAGTATTGGGAGAAGAAAACCAAGTGTGTGCTAGGCTACAGAGGTCTGCTAAGGAAATTCAGGCACTGCGATATCTGTGATGATTCTGATTGCTCATTCTGGGAAGAAGAACTATAGATTTCAGAAATAAATTTGTTTTGGGACCATAAATCTAGGCAGCATGAGCCTTGGCATGGAGAAGGGAGGGCATTATCTGTTAGAGAATGTGTATTTGGCTGGGAACGTCATTGTTCTGCTGAAAATCCTTTCCTGAGTCTGTCCATCCCCCAGCTTACAATACCCCTCACCAACATTAACAGCATTCCCTTTCTGGCTATACCTGGTTTCTTTTCAGATCACTGTTTTTTGTTTTGTTTTGTTTTTCGTTTTTCAAGATCCAGTTACATGCTTTATTTTTTTCATTTTATATATGTTTTTTATTATAAATAAAGTTAGATTTTCTATTCATGTGTCTCCTTGTTCAAGGTCCCTTCCCCCTCTCACTCCCTTTAGTCACTCTCTCTCTCCACATCTCCCCATCTCCTCCCCAGCAAGGGCAGGAGGTCCCAAGGTCCCTATATGGCATAGTTCAGCATCCACTCCTGGCAGATCCAGTTTACTCACACCAACATCAAGAGGGAGTCAGGTGTTCCTCTAGAGGGAGTAGGATCTAAGGTGCCAGTCCAAGATGTTTCAGATTCCAAGCTGTTCAGTGTTTGTGGTTTGCAGCTTGGACATGCTTTGCTTTTTGCTTTTTTGTTTAGAGTCCACTAATGAGTGAGTACATCCCCTGCTTATCTTTCTGGGTTTGTGATACCTTGCCCAGGAGGATATTCTCCAAATCCATCCATTTACCTGCAAATTTTAAGATAGCTTTTTTCTTAATGCTGAGTAGTGCTCCATTGTGTAGATGGACCACAGCTTATTAATCCACTCTTCAGTTGAGGGGCATCTAGGTTGTTTTCAGGTTCTTGCTATTATGAATAATGCTGCTATGAACATAGTTGAGCTAATGCATTTGGAGTGCAACTGTGTGTCTTTAGGGTATAAGCCCAGAAGTGGTATTGCTGAATCCTTGGGGAGATTGATTCCCAGATTTCTGAGAAACCACCATACTGCATTCCAGAGTGGCTGAACAAACTTACACTCCCACCAACAATGGAGGAGTGTTCCCCTTGCTCCACATCCTCTCCAGCATAGGCTGTCCTCTGTGTCTTTTATCTTGGCCAATCTGACAGGTGTCAGGTAGTATCTCAAAGTTGTTTTGATTTGCATATCTCTGATGGATAAAGAAGTTGAGAACTTTTTCAAGTGCCTTTCAGCCATTTGTAATTCTTCTACTGAGAATTCCCTTTTTAGTTCTGAATTCCATTTTTTGATTGGGCTATTCAATGTTTTGGGCTCTAGTTTCTTGAGTTCTGTATATATTTTAGAGATCAGTCCTCTATCACTTGTAGGGTTGGTGAAAATATTTTCCCATTCTGTAGGTTGTCATTTTGTCCTATTGACAGTGTCCTTCCCTTTACAGAAGCTTGTCAGTTTCAGGAGGTCCCACTTATTGATTGTTATTCTTAGTGTCTGTGCCACTGTGTTATATTTAGGAAGTTGTCGCCTGTGCCAATTAGTTGGAGGGTATTTTCTCACTTTCTTTTCTATCAAGTTCAGAGTGGCTGGGTTTATGTTGAGGCCTTTGATGCACTTGGATTTGAGTTTTGTACAGGGTGACAGGCTTAGATCTATTTGCATCTTTCTGCACACTACCAACCAGCAATGCCAACACCATTTGTTAAAGATACTATATTTTTCCATTGAATATTTTGGGCCTCTTTGTTGAAGATCAGGAGTTCATAGGTTTTTAGGTTAATGCTCGGATCCTCAGTTTGGTTCCATTGAACCACAAGTCTGTTTTTATGCCAGTACCAGGCTGTTTTTATTACTGTAGCTCTATAGTATAACTTGAAGTCAGGGATGGTGATGCCTCATGAGGTTCTTTTGTTGAGTAAAATTGTTTTGGTAATCCTACCCTTCCTGTTATTCCAAATGAAGCTGAGTATTGTTCTTTCAAGGTTCATAAAATATATTGTGTTGGGATTTTGATGGGAAGTGCATTGAATCTGTAGATTGCTTTTGGTAGAATTGCCATTTTTACTATGCTGATCCTAACTATCCAGGAACATGGAAGAGCTTTCCATTTTCTGATATCCTCTTCAATTTCTTTCTTCAGTGATTTAAAATTTTCATCGAATAGATCTGTTACTTCTTTGGTTATAGTTACTCCAAGGTATTTAATGCTATTTGCAGCTATTATAAAGGGTGATGTTTCCCTTATTTCTTTTTCAGCCCTTTTATCTTTATTGTATAGGAGGGCTACTGATTTCTTTGAGTTAATCTTGTATCCTGCTACATTGTTGAAGGTGTTTATCAGCTGCAGAAGTTCCCTGGTAGAATTTTGTGGGTCACTTATGTATACAATTATATCATCTTCAAATAGAGATAGTTTCACTTCTTGTTTTCCAATTTTTATCCCCTTAATCTCCTTTCGTTCTCTTATTGCTTTAGCTAAAACTTCGAGAACTATATTGAATAGATAAGGGGAGAGAGGACATCCTTGTCTAGTTCCTGGTTTTAGTGGGATTTCTTTGAGTTTTTCTCCATTAAGTTTGATGCTGGCTGTCGGCTTCTTGTAGATCACCTTTATAATATTGAGATATTGTCCCTGTATTCCTGATCCCTCCAGAGCTTTTAACATAAAGGAGTGTTGGATTTTGTTAAAGGCTTTTTCAGCATCTAAGGATATGATCATGTGCTTTTTGTTCCTTTAGTTTGTGTAAATGATGGATAGTGTTTACATTTTTTTATATGTTGAACCATCCCTGCATTTCCGGGATGAAGCCCACTTGGTTGTGGGAGATGATATTTTTTATATATTATTGTATACGGTTTGCCAAAATTTTGTTGTAATTTTCGCATCAATATTCATGAGGGAAATTGGTCTGTAATTCTCCTTCTTTGTTGTGTCTTTGAGTGGCTTGGGTATTAGGTTAATTGTGGCCTCATGAAAGGAATTTGGCAATATTCCTTCAGTATCTACTGTGCGAAATAGTTTGAGGAGTAATGGTAGTAATTCTTCTTTGACTGTCTGGTAGAATTGTGCTCTGAAACCATCTGGACCTGGGCATTTTTACTTGGGAGGCTCTTAAAGACAGCTTCAATTTGCTTTAGGATTATAGGTCTGTTTAAGTAACTAATCTGGTCTTCATTCAATTTTTGTAAATGGTGCCTTTCCAAAAAGCTGTCCATTTCTTCTAGGTTTTCCATTTTTGTGAAATACAGAGTTTCCAAGTATGACCTGATAATTCTCTGGATTTCCTGGGGGTCTGTTGTTATGTTCCCATTTTCATTTCTGAGTTTGTTGAACTGGATGGATACTCTCTCTCTGCTTTTTGGTTAGTTTGGATAAGGGTTTATCTATCTTGTTGACTTTCTCAAAGAACCATTTTTTTTTTATTCTTTGATTCTTTGTATTGTTGTTTTTGTTTCAATTGTATTGATTTCAGCTCTAAGTTTGGTTATTTCCTGCCATCTACTCCTTCTAGGTGAGTTTGCTTCTAATTATTCTAAGGCTTTCAGTTGAGATGTTAGTTCTCTGGTGTGGGATTTCTCTAGGTTTTTCATATAGGCATCTAGAACTATGAATTTTCCTCTTAAGACTGTTTTTATTGTGTCCCACAAGTTTGGGTACGTTATGGTTTCATATTCATTAAATTCTAGGAAGACTTTGATTTCTTTCTTAATTTCTTCCTTAACCCAGAGATGGTTCAGCTGAGTGATGTTTAGTTTCCATGAGTTGGTAGGCTTTCTTTGATGTTTGATGTTGTTAAACTCTAACTTTAGGCCCTGGTGGTCTGATACGTTACAAGGGATTATTTTCATTTTTTTGTATCTATTGATAATTGCTTTATGACCAGTTATTTGGTCAGTTTTGGAGAAAGTTCCATGAGGAGCTGAGAAATATGTATATTCCTTTGCATGTGAGTGGAAGCTTCTGTAGATATCTATTAAGTTCATTTGCATCATAACCTCTTTTAGACTCCTTATTTCTCTGTTGAGTCTCTGTCTGGTTGACCTTCCAGGGTTGAAAGTGGGGTATTGAAGTCTCCCACTATTAGGGTGTAAGAATTGATGTGGGATTCGAACTTTAGCAGTGTATCTTTTATATAGGTAGGTGCCCTTATATTAGGGGCATAAATATTCTTGATTGAAATCTCCTCTTGAACAATTTTTCCTGTGATGAATAAGTGATGACCAATTTGGTCCCTTTTAATTGCTTTTAACTTAAAGTCTATTTTGTTAGATATTAGGATGGCAACCCCAGCTTATTTCTTAGGACCATTTGATTAGAAATTCTTTTCCCAACCCTTTACTCTGAGCTTGTGTCTGTCTTTGTGGTTGAGGTGTATTTCTTGTATCCAACAGAAGGATGGCTTTTGTTTTTGTATCCATCTTGTTAGTGTGTATCTTTTTATAGGTGAGATGAGTCCATTGATATTAAGGGGTATTAGTGACCACTGATGTTTCTTGCTATTTTTGGTGGTAGCTTGTATGTATTTCCTTTCTCTGGGCTTTTCTTCTGTTTGATTAATGATTGTTTGTGGGTTCATGGGTTTATCTGGGATCCTGGGATTAGGTTGGAGTTTTCCCTCTAATGCATTCTGGAGGGCTGGATTGGTAGATAGGTATTTTTTAAGTCTCACTTTGTCATGAAATATCTTGTTTACTCCATCTATGGTGATTGATAATTTTGCAGAGTATAGTAATCTGGGTTGGTAGCCATGCTCTTTTAGTGTCTGTATAACTTCTGACCAAGCCCTTCTAGCTTTCATCATTTTCATTGAATAGTCAGGTGTTATTCTGATGGATCTGCCTTTATATGTATGTTGACACTTTTCTTTTGCAGCTCTTAAAGTTTTTTCTTTGTTCTGTATGTTTCGTGGATTGATTATTATGTGGCACACTGACTTTTTTAGGGGGTCATATCTATTTGGTGTTCTGTAAGCTTCTTGTATCTTTATAGGCATTTTCTTCTTTAAATTAGGAAAGTTTTCTTCTATGAATTTATTGAATACATTATCTGTGCCTTTGAGCTGGTATTCTTCTCCTTCTTCTATTCCTAACATTCTCAGGTTAGGTTTTTTTCATGGTGTCCCATATTTCCTGAACATTTTGTGTTATGGCTTTTTTTGGTTTTAGTGTTGTCTTTGACTGATATATCTATTTGAGCTACTGAGTCTTCCACTCCAGAGATTCTCTCTTCCATCTCTTGGATTCTGTTGGTTATGCTTGTATCTGTGGTTCCAGCTCTTTTCTTCAGATTTTCTATTTTCATTTTTTTTGCATCATTTTGTGTCTTTTTTATTCCTTCTATTTCAGTTTTTAGTTCCTGGAAATTTTCTTTCATGTTTTGGTTTACCTTTTCTTGGTTTTCTTTCAAGGATTTGTTCATCTCTTCCAGTTTTTTGTTTGTATTTTCTTCTACTTTTTTAAGGAAATTTTTATATCTTCTTTGAAGGCTTCAATAATCTTCATAAAGGTGTTTTTGAAGTTGTTTCCTTCTGTTTCCTCTTCATTGCTCTGTTCAGGTCTTGTAGTTGTAGGACCACCAGTTTTTTCTGGTGTTGCATTGTTGTTCTTTATATTATTATATGTATTTTTACTCTGGTGTCTGCCCATGGCTTCAGTGGTTCATGATTAGGCAGCTCCTAGTCAATTGTGGCAAGCAGGCTTTTTGTCTCCTGTCTCCTCTGAGCAAGGGGTCTGCTCGATCTCTGACTCTGCTCTGCACAGGGGTCTGAATTTCAAAGCCTCAGTCTTTCTCTAATGATGCAGTTCGCCCTGGAGGTGGGTCCTGGCTGTGCAAGGTTCCCTCTTTTAGATGTGGCTGGAGGAGTCCCTCACAGTCAAACCGTAATCCTGTCTGCTAGGGAGAGTCTGAGACAAGACTCTAGGGATTGACCCTGGTCCCAGGGAGTGACTCTTCGAAGGGGTTGTCCAGGTGCCAGAATCTGCTCACCTCTGGCCAGGGTCTGAATTTCAAAGTCCTCAGTCCTTCTCCACCCAAACAAAAAGGAATATACTTATTTCTTAGCACCCCATGGTGCTTTCTCTAAAATTGACTGTATACTACATCATAAAGCAAATATCAACAGGTACAAATAAATGGGTATAGTTCCTTGTACCATATCAGATCACCATGGTCTAAAATTAGAGTTCAACAACATCAAAAATCATAGAAAGCTTACCAACTCATGGAAGCTAAACATCACTCAACTGAACCACCTCTGGGTCAAGGAAAAAATTAAAAATGAAATCAAAGACTTCCTAGAATTTAACAAAAATGAACCCACTACATACCCAAACTTACAGGACATAATGAACGCAGTCTTAAGGGGAAAATTCATAGCACTAGATACCTACATGAAAAGACTAGAGAAATTCCACACAAGAGAACTATCAGCACAGCTGAAAGCCCTAGAATAATTAGAAGCAAACTCACCTAAAAGGAGTAGACGGCAGGAAATAATCAAACTTAGAGCTGAAATCAATACAATTGAAACAAAAAGAACAATACAAAGAATCAATGAATCAAACAGTTCGTTCTTTGAGAAAGTCAATAAGATAAATAAACCCTTATCCAAAATAACTAAAAAGCAGAGAGAGTATCCAAATTAACAAAATCGGAAATAAAAAGGGGGACATAACAACAGACACTCAGGAAATCCAGAAAATTAACAGGTCATACTTGGAAAATCTATACTTTACAAAAATGAAAAACCTAGAAGAAATGGACATCTTTCTGGACAGGCACCATTTACCAAAATTAAATCAAGATCAGATTAAAGACCTAAATAGACCTATAACACCAAAGGATATTGAATCTGTCATTAGAAACCTCCCAAATAAAAAAATCCCAGGCCCAGATGGTTTCAGTGCAGAATTTTACAGACATTCAAAGAAAAGCTAATACCAGTATTTCTCAAGCTGTTCCATACAGTAGAAACTGAAGAAATATTGCTAAACTCTTTTTATTAGGCCACAATCAGCCTGATACCCAAGCCACTCAAAGATGCAACAATGAAAATTACAAACCAATTTCCCTGAACAAAGAAATTGAAGATGATATCAGAAATAGAAAGACCTCCCATGCTCCCAGATAGGTAAGATCAACATAGTGAAAAAGGCAATCTTAGCAAAAGCAAGCTACAGATTCAATATACTTCCCATTAAAATCCCAACATAATTTTTACAGACCTTACAAAACAATAATAAAATTTGTTTGGAATAACAGGAAAGCCAGGATTGCCAAATTTATTTTGCTGAAAAAAAGAAGAACTTCAGGAGACATTACCATCCCCAACTTCAAGTTATACTATAGAGCTACAGTAATAAAAACAGCCTGGTACTGGCATAATAACAAACTTATGGATCAACGGAATAGAATTGAAGACCCCAACATTCACCCACACATCTAGGATCACCTGATTTTTGACGAAGAGACCAAAAATATTTAATGGAAAAAAGATAGTATCTTCAACAATTGGTGTTGCCATAAGTGGATGGTAGTGTGTATAAAAATGCAAACAGATCCAAACCTATCACCCTGCACAAAACTCAAATCCAGGTGGATTAAAGACCTCAACATAAACCCAGCTACACTGAACTTGATAGAAAAGAAAGTGGGAAATACTCTTCAACGCACTGGCACAGGTGACCACTTCCTCAAAATAACCCCAGTAGCAAAGACACTGAAAACAACAATCAATAAGTGGGACCTCCTGAAACTGTGAAGCTTCTGTAAGGCCAAGGACACAATCAATAAAACAAAATAACAGCCTACAGAATGAGAAAAGATTTTTACTAACCCTACAAGTGACAGAGGATTGATCTCTAAAATATATAAAGAACTCAAGAAACTAAAGGCCAAAACCCTTAGTAACTCAAATAAAAAATGGGGTTCAGAACTAAAAAGGGAATTCTCAGCAGAAGAATTACAAATGGCTGAAAGGCACATGAAAACATGCTCAACATCTTTAGTCATCAGAGAAATGCAAATCAAAATTACTTTGACATACCACCTTACACCTGTCAGAATGGCTAAGATTAAAAGCACAGATGGCAGCCTATGCTGGAGAGAACATGGAGAGAAAGGAACACTCCTCCATTGTTTGTGGGAGTGTAAACCTGTTCAGCCACTCTGGAATGCAGTATGGTGTTTTCTCAGAAAACTAGGAACGAATCTTTCCAAGAATACAGCAATACTTAGGTATGTACCCTAACAATGCACATTCGCACCCCAGATGCATTAGCTCAACTATGTTCACAGCAGCATTATTCACAATAGCAAGAACCTGGAAACAACCTAGATGCCTCTCAACTGAAGAATGGATTAGCAAGTTGTGGTACATCTACACAATGAAATACTACTCAGCAGTAAGAAAAAATGATATCCTAAAATTTGCAGACAAATAGATGGATTTGGTGAATATCATCCTGAGCAAGGTATCACAAACCCAGAAAGATAAGGAAGGAATGTACTCACTCATTAGTTTACTTAAAAAAAAAAAAAAAAAAAAAAAAAAAAAAAAAAAAAAAAAAAAAAAAAAAAAAAAAAAAAAAAAAAAAAAAAAAAAAAAAAAAAAAAAAAAAAAAAAAAAAAAAAAAAAAAAAAAAAAAAAAAAAAAAGATGTCATTGTATACAAGAACTCAAGGCTAGAAAATAGGTAAATTGCACAGTGCTTCACTTCTGCATTGATGTCCTCTGGCAGGGTGTGGGTGAGGAAGGATTCATTTTCTTTATGGGATTAGCCACAGGGAGTTTAATTATGCTCCAGTAAGTAAGTAAATGAGCAGTGTGAATGGGCTTTTTTGTAAATGCAAAGATCATAAGAGTAAGAATGAAACTGAAAGGACTGAGAACTGAGTTTGATGGGGTGCATAATGTAAAATTAACAAATAATAAATAATAAAAAAAGGAATTGTGCTTTGCCTTGGTAATTTAAGGAAGAGACTGATATAGACTTAGACTTACCAGCATAGTTTTCAACTGAACTATGTTCGTACTGCAGAGCTGAACTGAAATTTTAGGTTGGAGAGTCCCCACAGTCCAGGGATATTTATGCAGTTAGATCCTGAGATTATCACAGGTCTTGTCTCAGCAGCATTTCAGTAAGAGCTGCTCATATCTCTCTTCCCTAAATGAAGGTACTTGCCACTTAGGGAAGTGAAGTTACAAGGCCCAGGCTGTTAGCTAACAAGTGTCAAATGTGGCCTCCATTCTGTGACTTCACTCCAGAGCCTGTAGGACTGCCTCACAATAGTGTTGTCCAGCAACTCTGATACAAAGACAGGATAAAAGCTGAGTGTTCTTCCTGTAGCCGTGCTTATGTATTTTCTAATGGACAGGATGAGGATCAGCCTCTGTTTATGATGTGTTGATCATGTTCCATTTGCTGTACTAAGCACTTCATAGACTTGAAAGTGAAAGTCTGTTTATTGCCGGTATGTCTGATATATTACCAAGACAAACCAGAGATGTGGAAGATGCTCTTTGGATGCAAAGCTTAGCTGTACCATTAGTGCGGCAGCTTTCTCTCCAAGCATCTCCTAGCATCTGTTCTGGTAAAAGCTGAACATTCTTGGCATATTGGAGGTGACTGCATTTTATCAGGACTTTTTGACTTTTTGACTTTGAATACAAAAAGGTTGTGTGGGACATACAGGAACAGTGGGAAGAATAACCTTGTTATCTGTAAATGTTTTATTGCATAGAATATCTTAGTTTTGGTGTGTACACTTGACATTGAGGGGAATGACTTTGGAGCTGAGGAGATGGCTCAGCTGATAAAACACTCAATGTGCCTGTGTGACATCTAGAATTCAAATCTCCAACATCCAGGCAAATGCTAAGTGGGCATGATATTTTCAGAACAGGCTGGCCATCAGATGAGCTCTGAGTTCAACTGAAATATGCTGTCTCCATGAATAAGGTAGAAAGTGATCAAGAAAAACACCCAACTTCAACCACAGGCTCCCATATGCATGTGTATAGATATGAATACCAGCACATACTGTGCACCCACAAGCATATATACATGTATACCACATGCATACCCATTTCAAAACTTACATTTTTAAAGATACAGTTTAGTGCAATACAGGCAGAACCTATTGACAAAGGTCATATAAATAATTTGATATAAAAAGTAGAATTGTTGCTGCTAAAATAATGAATCCCTTAAAGGTGCTTTACTGCAAAAAGTTCTGTGCTTACTAAACTCAGATCTTAAGAATCTTAAGATCTTCTTTTCTGAGGCAAACAAGAAGGTATTTTGCACAGAGACTCAGAAGGATGACCAATGTCATGCTGAGTCTGAAAGCCATTGTCACGAGCAGAATCCCGGGCATTTCCCCAGTGGTCAGCTGGAGACGAATCGGACAGAAAGCCCAGACACTCAATGGCGGTTCAATAACCTTTTACTGATGCTTATTCAGAATACACAATCCACATCAAACACATTAATCACACATTAATATGATCACACATTAATATAATCATACATTAATATAATCATACGACCTT